>OX246756.1:110391974-110608357 GCA_945910035.1 Brachypalpus laphriformis
AAAACGACAATCGTCGAAAAGCTAAAAAAGGCCAACGGTAATCGGGGTGAATGACTCGAAATAGCAGGAAAAAAACTTATATGTCTGACTACATGAGAGTCATCTAAATATTTTATTACCTGCAATATGCTAGTCTCGGTGATACTTCAAACAGCAATTATATAGTTGCCCATTGCTTATTTGATATGTTTCTTAAAATATTTTTTACACACCCGACTGTCTTGCCGGTTAAGTATAACAAGATATTGAAAAGACTGAGATCTTGGTCCAATGGTGATATTTCTATTTCATTTTGTTTTGATTGCACAAGCTTTATTTAAAATATTCTGCTTATGACGATCTTTACTGGCTGAACACAATGCATGCCGCGGCCGCGCCGCGGTAGCGTAGTACGATCTGTCACAGAGTTAAAATATATGGGAACTCACTAGAGCGCCCACAATGAGGTAGCTGCGGCGTGGCGGTAGCAGTGGTGTAGTACGAAGTTGGTTTACTTTTAACTTGTGCAGCGCCACAAGTGACAGATAGAGAAATTGGCGACTGTTGAAGACTGTTTTGGTTTTCTATACGATGTTTTCGTGGTGAATTCTTGAACTGAGTTCAGCAGTAGCGCAAGAAATTTGAAATATTCGTTACAGTCAAAATGGAAGAGCACGCCGTGGAAAAAATTATTTTGCTAGTGAAAGGAAAATAAATTTGTCCACTTCTTATTATTTTTATTGTATTATTATAGCACAATAATCTCACAAAAATAATGAAATCTCAATAACACTCAAAAAGAAAAACACAATTTTAATCAGCTGGCATTATTTGACATTACTACGCGCTACACCATTGTGGGCGAATTTTGTGAGTGCAGCGCCACACCATTTGACATCTCTACGTACTACGCTACCGCGGCGCGGCCGCGGCATGCATTGTGTTCAGCCAGTAAAGCTTGTAGAAACTTTTCATAACCTTCTTTGTTTGAAAAAATTTTATATTACGGTTACACACGCCGTAAACAGTTGCAAGTTTTATTGTTAAACTTTTATGAAGGAATTATACGTACATATTTTATTATGTCTAATTAGTTTTTCGTTATTTTGATACAATTTTCAAGGATTCTTGCTGTGTTTTATACCAAATTTTGCGCGTTTGAGCTATTTTCTGCATTTTCTTTATCTAACGATGTATCCAAATCAATACGATTAGTTTTCTTTGAATTAAATTAAAATGGTTAATCAGCATTAAGCATATAACCATATTATCATGACCTTATGATGTTAGTTATTTAGTCAGTTCAGCCACTTAGTTTCATATTTATGGTACAACTTATTGTAAAATGTAGCAAATGCTTTTATATCAAATGAAGTCAATCATGTAGCTGAATGGTAAGACCTACCCCAAAGAATCTTAGATTACAAGTCTTATATTTCTGCCCAGCCCATAGCTCTGTTCTAAACTATGGTTCTTGTATTCGATTAATGCCTGGCTACTCCAAATAGTTTAAACAATGGCACTAGAAGAGTTTTGGAGCATCCATAATTCTGAAGTTGAGATGCAATTTTAAATTTAGTCTCGTGGTATTAACCTACAGACTCCACAGATATGAAGTTTCAAGAAAATTCTTTTAGTGGTTTAGGCTGCAGTCCAAGCTACCGACCGACAGAATAAGTAGTCCGTATAAGTTCTGGAATTCTTCTATTTAAGTAATGATATAATTGACTTAAATCTCCTGATTGAAAGTTTCCACGAAAACTATACTTGCCCCATTTTTATACATATGAGTATAGGTTGATAATATATAAAAAACTAACATTTTCTATTCAAACTTTACAAATTATTCTACCAAATTACGATTTTTTTTTTATATTTCAGACTTAATCATGGGGTCAACCCGTGATACCATCCCCAACCCGGTAATCGTTTCAGAAATCCTTAACACCACTGAGGGTGAATTCGATGAATCACACCTTTCGGATACCCTCTTAAAAATAGCAAAGAAAGAACTCCGTGAAGATAAATGCTCCCGAGAACAGTGCCTGCAACAACTGAGAAATTGGATAGAGAAAAACGAAGATATTCAGGATACACGGATGGATGACCTATTTTTATTACGATTCCTACGTGTAAAAAAATTCAGCGTTCCAATGGCCCAACAAACCCTGCTTAAGTACTTGAATTTGCGAAAAACTTTTCCCCACATGACAAATGACCTGGATTTTTTGGGACCAAGACTGAACAAAATCATTTCGGGTGGTTATATCTTCAGTTCACCAATACGTGACAAGTCTGGACGCCGCGTTGTAATAATCAACGCCAGGCACTTTAACCCAAAAATTTATTCTAGCGAGGAGCAAGCAAGGGCGCATTTTATCACATATGAAACCCTCATGGAGGAACATGAAAACCAGATACTCGGCTTAACACATATTGGAGACTTTTCGGGCGTTACAACAACGCATGTTACCAATTGGAATCCCACGGAATTTGCTAGAATTTTCAAATGGGGTGAACAGTCTCTACCGATGCGACACAAAGAAATTCACATAGTCAATGTTCCACCGTCGCTTAAATGGGTCATTGACTTTGTTAAGACGAGAGTTAGTACTAAAATCAAGAACCGCCTTAACTGTTATGTTAACGAAAAGGATCTACATAAGAACATAGACACCGATTGCCTACCACTGGAACTTGGCGGCAGAATTCCTATGAGCGAGATGATCGAATCCTGGAAGCTGGAGCTTGCCAGAAAACGGGATTCGTTGTTGTCGTTGGATAACATGAAATTATTTAGTGATCAGGGAATTCACTCCACCCGAAACGGAGATAAATCTAACCAAATTGGCACACACTTCGTAGCACACTTTGAATCTATGGCCGGGAGTTTTCGTAAACTAGAAATTGATTGATATTCTGCGATACAAATAAATTGAAGAGGAAGTATTTCAGACAGTTCACCAATTAAATTAAGATAAACAACCTTTCATTGTTCATTTTATCCTTGAAACCACAAATCCTTTTTAGAATATAATAATATGTAATAAAAAATAAAAATTGAATACGTAGGTACATATGTCGTAAAATGACAAAACGAAATTTATTTGACAAAAACTCAAAATCAGACATGGTTTACAAGACATGCAATAAAGTATCGAACCGCTGCCACTTTGAGATACGATCGAACAGCGCTTCGCCGTCATAATGCGAGATTGATAGGTTCCTCAGACCAAACACTTGGTAGGAGCCATGAAGCTTTTTTCTCCGCACAGATTCATGAATCACCGAGAGAGCGCTGGTGCACTGCACGTCGGTCGGGGCAACTGAGGTGTAATTGCCTGCAAATTTATTGTAATATTATTTATTCGATTCGCTGTTGTGCGAATAGGTACACATTTAGGTAATAACCAGGAAGACAACTCAGTCGACAAGAGAAAATTACTTTTATTGTCGATTATGCAATCTTGTGTTCAGCATGCGGTTGCATAAAACTTACCGATGAAGCCAATTACTAACGACGGCTGCTGTGACATGAGATTAAATCCGCTCTCATGATTCCATCCTCGCACTTCGTAGGTTTGACCATCACCGCCTATAAGAAAGTTGTAGGGGATCTCACTATTCGCACTTACTTGCGACTTCTGAAGAATAAAATTAAAATTGTATCCTTAGTTTTGAAATGTTTCGCTTATATGAGTGTTAATTACCTGCATATCTCTGAGAATGTCCGTGCAACTCTCAAGCTCCGTACACACTTTACCACCAGTATGTAGCAAAAGCACGTGCAAGACTTTATTTTCGTTGAGTAGCTTTCCCAAAGGAATAGCTTTCTGTGTCCACACATCGCGATTTACCAGATCCAAGGAGAAACTTACTGATGGAAGACGAGCTATAAACAAACAATTATTATTTATTTCTTTTTATTGTAATTAATTGCTTACATTCCATGATCATTAGATAGGTGGCTATGGTCGTACCCCCAACTAACAACATCACTATGCCAAGTACGCGAAAATCGCAACATAGTATATCTGACCGACCGTCCTTTGGGTACTTCGACGATGCTGATTTCTGTTTCCAAGAACTTCCCAGAAGCGGAGTCTTTTCATTTGCTTCGATCGTAATAACAGTGAGCGAGTCGCTGACGCTGTTACCGGCCTCAGAGTCGTGAATTTGTGCCGCTTGAAACGCATAAGAAGAAAAATTTAATTTATTGAAAGTATTCAATCCGAGTGCAAGTTTTAAAAGAAACGTTATTGGAGCCCAAATATTGAAATTATTTTTGGAGAAATATGAAACCAATCCGCCGACACTTTGATTTGTTAAAAAATGAGGCATTATACAAATTTATTTGGGTCCATTGCTTCTGCTTATCAAATAGCATTGTGATTTGATTAAGGCGTTAGATTTTCGTTCCACTCTTCTTATCTATGATAAAATATTTGTTTTCATTCACTTGTGAATAATTCTTATCTAGTTCACCAGACAATATATTGTACATGCATGTGTTCAGCATCTGTATAAACTGTTATAAAACTTAGTGTATCTGGTATGTCTGAGAACCTCCAAGCTGGTTATTTTAAGAACGCTGCACTTAGGATGCTGATATTGGCATGGGAAAAGAAAAAAAAATAAATCAGGAAATAAGCGATTAAATGTTTGAGTTCCCATATTTCCGTATGTATATTTGCTATAGATCAGTCAAGTGAGACAAATGCCATCTTTGGGTATCTCAAGTGCAAGGCGTTTCTAGTTGATAGATGCAATGTGCAAACAAGGAAAGTAAGCAAGGGGATGACAAATGTGAGATTAAGGATTTCGTTATAACCCAGACAGATTTCAGGTGAGTAGCAAAGGGAAATCAAAGGCTGTCATAGGTGTTATTCACCTCCCAAAAATTTCACTGATCGAACAGTTCCAACTGATTGGCCAGATAAAGAGGAACCATCTGACAGCTTGATCGTTTTCTAAACAGGACCAAGAGCGTGAATATAGGCAGTGTTTAGAAATAATGCTTAGGGAGGGCCTAGGACCTAAGATTGGGGTGTATACCTCATGTGCATATATGATAGTAAAAATACAGGTCACTTATATATACGAAAACGACGCAGGTACAGGTTGTCCCAAGATCTCCGTTAAGGAATTCAAAAGGTGAAAGCATGACAAGCCAAAAATATTTTTTTCCCAAAAAAACTCAGCAAAGAAACAGATAGGGGCGATTTCTCCAAAACAACAGATTTCAATAAAGCCTCTGAAAAGTCAAAGAACATATAAGAAGAAAGCGTTTATTCGACAACCACGTCCACTTTAATAGATTGTTTTAAGTTATAAGTGATAGGGTATCATACGTTCAGACGGATTGTAAGCATGTATGTTTGTACTATACTTTTAGTCTAACCTCAAGCTTCTTCTTCTTCCTATTTCGGTGAGGTTATGCTCTGCAAATCAAGGGATCGTAACCCACCCACTCCATTACGCCTGTGGGGTTTGCCTGTTTTACCTCATATATATACATATTCTGATGTATTTTTTTTTTTATATAAAATACGTCTGTTCTTTTGCCTCGTTAGATTATCTACATACATATGTATATATTTGTAAATCGACTTCATTTTGTCGATGAACACTCAAACAGCCAGTCCATTTAGATGATTCTGAAGCAAGTGTTGGATGTGTGCATGGTGTGTAAAACGATCTATCGCTTGTTGCAGTAGAATTGGACCATACGAATAATTGCAAAAGTGCTTACATCGCTACCAGCGAAATCGCAGGCGATTGAGTGTTTATGGCAGAGCTATTTCGCCTAGTTTCATTCGTGTTTTGACAGTGGTAAAGTGAACAACATGCGTGCAAAAATTAGGTGCTTATTGTTATTGGAAAGCAGCTATTTACTGCATAAAAAATATTTGAAAACTTTAAAAATAAAGAAGAGATTTCAAGTGCATCCAATCACCAAAGAACGCAGACGTAATGGAGAATTTCATCATTTACCCTCCAAGCCGCATTTTTTTTCTACTTCCGCCCAAGAATCTCGTATTAAAGTTTTAGGTAATCAGGATGCCGAAGATTCCACAAATATTGCTTTTCACGCACAAGGTCAATGAATGCGTCCATGTCGAACGAGCGATTCGCTTAACTGATTCAACAAATTTTTATTGCATTTTTCGTCGCTCGCAGTCGCTTCCAGTCGCTCAATTCGCTTTTCGCTTAAATCGCCGCGCCATAAACACCTCCATATGTATGCAGGTAACTGATCGCTTGCAACGAAGCGCGACGCGAATACGCTTCGCCATAAACGTAGCCTTAAGCTCTGTGCCTTTACGTTAAGTTTACAAATATGTGCATTAAATTTAGTTCTGACTTCTTAAAGCAATTCTACTAGAAGGCACTCGGCAGGCATAAGTATTATTTACTAATTTTTTGATTTTATTATAAAAAGCCAATAGGGTAGGCTCAGGTCGCTAAAGCTCAATTTCAAGCTTTATTAAAATTTTCATCTCTTTTCCCTTATAGTATATATACTATACATACATACATATGTAGTTCGAATATAAGCCTATGCACCCCATACCTATCAAATGGTTTAATTTTTTCTATGAAGATTGACAACCCTGTTACTTTGTTTCTGTCAAATAGCCAACTTTGTGCAGATAAAGCAATAATGCTGAGAGCTGATATTCAATGGTTATCGTTCTATAGTACAATCTCGTAAGCATTAGTTTCTTTGTAGGGAATTAAGTGAATGTGAAAGATTTGGTGCCTGCCATAGTTAGATATGTCTATTTATATGTACTCAGAACAAATATTGAAAAGTAAAAACAAATGTAAAATTCACCCCGAATAGTTTGGCTATCACCCATGGAGTAAATCTGCACTGAAAGCTAACCTCTAGTCTCCACTGGCAATAATTCATTGCAAGAAATATGTCAAGCAATCGAAATTTCCAATGGAGACCACAAATGAAATGAATTATTTCAAGAAATTTGCGGTCTCCATTGGAAATTTAAATTTCTTCACATACCTATTTCTTGCAATGAATTATTGCCAGTGGAGACTAGGGGTTATAATACCAGAGTTTCAAACCACTGTACCAAAAATAACTCTTCTATTTCTTCTCTTCATTCCTAACTTACGTCGTGCAATGCTGTAGTGGTAATGTGTTCGGTTATTGAGTGGTTAGCTGTGGGTTCCAGTACCAAACATAAACCTTAAGTTTTTCTAGTATTAAAATTAAACCGTACGACAATATAACACCTCTAATACATTCTCGGAAAAATTCTGTGAACTAACAACAGACGACACCCATGGAGTCAGCCATGGAACTTAATATCACCTGAGTTTCCACTATACTTAAAAATATTCATCTACCCCATCTCCTTCCTTCATCATACGATTATATACTTCGATTCTAAAGAGGCTCACTAAGCCTTTTGGAAACACGGAAAGAATGGAAGTTTGAGTTTAATGTACTGTGTTCTCAACTTTTATGTATTTAATATCTAACGTTCTTAGCGTTTAGGTATGTATGTACATTGAAAGTACAGGCCAAAAATCTCATACGGGTGGATGGCACTGAGATTTTCTAAAATTTTATTGCTGCACATGAAAAACGTTTGATCAGTCGCAAAGCATTGACCAGTGATTATTTCATTAGGATTCTAAGATTGTCCGGTATATGTAAGTGCACTTACTACGAGTAGGTAGCTGAACTCTCTATGTGAGAGTTCACAGAATAAGAGCTTTCTGCTTGATATAGGAACGGTTCTTCAAATGATTCTCAAAGCTTTTGAGGGGTTTAATACCCATGAGTGCTATTGATACACCATCATCCACAACAAGCGTGATAAGTTCACGCACGTTGATTAGTGGCAAATACACTCCGTCTCACTTGATTACCAACAGGCAGTGTTTTGTTTTAATTTTACGATAGTTTTCAAACCCTTCGCTAATCTGGGGAAAAAAGGGATAAAGTTGATAAATTGAACTTTTATAACGCTTTTCCCAAAAAGGTCATAAAATTTACCTGTTTTTTTTGTCTCACTTGATTACGAACAGTAGCTAAATCTACCTGTTACCGTGTTTTAAATCAAAGAAAATGATACTTCGAGTATTAGGGAGCTTACTTCAAGAAATAACTTCATTCAATCCACAACTATGGGTAAAGGAAAGACATTAACCAAGGAGGAAATAGGCCAAATTCGAGCTTACCGGGAACAAGGAAAATCCATCCGTTTCATAGCCAGCAAGATTGGAAGAGGTGCCACTGTTGTACACAGCTTTATTTAGGACCCGGAGAAGTATGGAAAAAATCGCAAAGGAAGAGTCAGCAAAGCAACAACATGCCAGGAAAGGCGGGCGATACTGAGAGCTGATTCAAATTCAAGGCTCTCCGTAAGTAAAATTAAGGCAGAAACTTGAGTTACAGCTAGCAGATCGACTGTCCATCGCGTAATACAGAAGGCCAGCCATATTCGCCATGAAAAAATGACGAGGAAACCACCATTGAATGCGGTACGTAAAATCCAGCGGCTTGATTTTGCAACAAGTCACATCAGGTGGAATCGAGAGTGGCGTACCATCGTCTTTTCTGATGAAAAAAAAATTAATTTGGACGGACCTGATGGATACAGCTGTTATTTCCATGATTTGAGAAAAAAAGAAATGCATCTTCAAAGGCGGCACAGCAAAGGAGGTGGTGTAATGGTATGGGGAGCAATAAGCTATTACGGAACTGTGGAGCTGGATTTCCAAAGCTCCAAAATGACGGCAATCACTTACAAATCGATACTGGAAAGAGCTTTTCTGCAGTTTTCGGAGATGTTTGGTGGACAGCGATGGACTTTCCAACAAGCCAATGTACCGATACATACCGCACGGACAACAAAAGCCTGGATTCAGAACCAAAATGTAAACCTACTTGCATGGCCGCCATATTCACCCGACCTGAACATCATGGAAAACGTGTGGGGTTGGCTTTCAAGAAAAGTCTACGAAGGAGGAAGGCAATATGATGAAACGGAAGAGATTATTGAAGCCATAAAATTAGCCTGGTCCGCAATTTCGCTAGATTATTTGACAGCACTCTATGAATCTCTACACAGCAGGCTACTTGAAGTGATTCAGCGATCAGGAGGTAGTACTCATCACTAAAAACTATTGCTAGTCTTTGAATAAAACTAACATTTATTTATACAGACAAATTTTGTATTGTTTTTTTTACATTTTAAGCTTCTAACAGGTAGATTTAGCTACTGTTCGTAATCAAGTCAAAACAGGTATAAAAAAAAAAAACAGGTACATTTTATCATCTTTTTGGGAAAAGCGACATAAAAGTTGCATTTATCAACTTAATCCCAATTTTTTTTACAATATAAACATAATATATCCTTCATTCCTTGTGCCATTGGTTTTTCGCAGATTAGCGAAGGATTTAAAAAATATCGTAAAATTAAAACAAAAAACTACCTGTTCGTAATCAAGGGAGACGGAGTGTATATCCTTCCACTTAAAGCTGCTTGAAAAGTTTGAATATATGTACGCGTATCATAGTTTAATATTGCTGGGGCAATGACTATAGAAAAACTTTCTTTAAGACATTCGGCAACATGCATCCAAGATTGTGCTGTACTTGCTATAGGGATCCACTACTTCAAGTTCCAAGTTATCATTTTGGATGAAATCTGTGTGAATAGGAAAGCCTAAAGGGGCCTACCATAGATTTTATTTTAATAACGGTTTGAATGAGATATAGACACAAGGCCACATCCGAGACGTATGTATGTTGGGCCGGCTGGCATAAAACCTAATCCCTGCTAATCGGGCTTGTTTTATTTTCCCAACTGAAGTGGTTTTGATAGTCTTGTTAATTACATCAAATTTCCTTGAATTAATCAAAAAAAAAAAAAAAAAACGGGAGTTGAAAACGACTGTACACCTACCTGCTTCTTCTTCCTATTTCGGCGAGGTTATGATCCGAAAACAAGGGATCATAACCCTCCCACTTCACCGCATTTCTACTGATGCGTCAGTGGAATTCGCCTACTATGCACCTACCTAGGTGCATATTCTATTAGCGAATTAATCAATATAATGCTTTGAGGTGTTATTCAAAATTAGAGTATTCAGGAAAATTTGATAATCTTATATAGCATCGCAAAAAAGATCAAAGGTTTAATGGAGAAAACGAAAGATCTCTATCTGATTTTTCGGGCGAATTTTAAGTCTTTACTTGATTCACAGTCTTGAAATACCAGTTAACACTTAAGGTTGATTGAAAAAATTCTTTACTTAATTTACTTTGTAAATAATAACTGTCTACCAATGCAAAATATATAATAAAAGGTGAAACGGTGGATTTACCTTTCATTATTTGCAACTTATACTCAAAATATCGAAACTCTTTAAAAATACCGGTCTGCTTATACTCGTAAGATGTCAGTAGTGGTAGGTATAAGTTGATTAATGTTTGCACACTTCAGTTTTATTGATGTTGTTAATTTTCTCCATCCAGGGCACATTTAAAGTATGACCAAGCTTTTTATTTTCCTCTGCAACCTAGATCGGTTTGTGTCAGCTAGTACAGGAATCTCAGAGATGGACCCGCTCTATCGCATCAAGATTTACACTTCACACGCTTACAACAAAGTTGTGATCCGCGAAACCGATGAACGAGATACTCATATTTTAATTTCGAAGCGAAATTAAGAAACACCACAAGAGAACAAGCGGGATAGAAAAGTACTTGTGTAAAAGGACGTGTGCGTAGCCTCGCTGAAGTAATTTAACTGATCGCAAGAGTTTAGTTCTTGAACCGTTTTCGATTGTAGCACAAGTATATAACACCCCCTCCATCTCGTTTTCTGCAACTAGCGGTGGCGGTAAACGCTCTGATGTGAATGTCTGCCTCTATGATAAGATAATGCATGTTCACATGAATGTGTGCTGTAATCAAAATTGTACGAGTACCTACTGTACTCTTTTGTTTACGCTGCATGCGTACCACATGAAGGCCTATAACATTATAATGCATACCCATTAAAAATGAGTGGCTTTGGTGATAGCAGGTATGCTGTTCTTTGGGATTTACCAACCGAAGTGCATGCCTGCGAGAGTAATATTTTGCTGTATTTGTTTACATGCGCCAGAGGAATAACTATGATATTTCCTGAGAAAAAGGTACATACATAGTTATCCTGTTACAGAAGCTATGACCTTGAAGTCATCTAATGAAGCTGACTCATGCTGTGTTACGGAGAACAAGAAGACAAATATCGACTAATATTCTTTTACTTGCATCTAATATAACTATAGGGCAAGTATTGTATTCATGAAATAATTCGAATTAATTCATGAATACATTATTATTTAAGATTGCTATTTCGATTATAGAGAAATTGTGTCCGTCTGTAGGTACCTTGATTCGCAACCTGAACGAATTTATTTTCAATTTCATATCTGCGGTTTGTGGAGCAATAATTCTCAGCGATATCTGAATTTTCATTCTAGCCTCAAAATTGATAGTACTACTAGCATAATTTTATCGTAAACGCTTGTAACGATTTGGTTCGAATTTTATCCTTGGGATAGCTTAGACATATGTACCTACGCTACTAGTTGGCAATGCATGTTTTTTTTTTTTTGCTAAAAGTTCGTAGTGTAGTGGTAATGTCATCGATTGCCGCGCTAATGGTTCAGATGCTGATGTCAGGAAGTATAATTATTTCTCATGAAATACATACAGTGCTGTGCAAATTAATTGGGAGAGTCACTTTTTTCAAAATTGGACTAGAACTTTACAAATTGATTATGGCTCATATTTTCTGTTGGCTTTTACGAAGGTAGGTTGAATTTTTGATTCATTTTATTAAAGTTAGGCTTCATAGGGCTTTTATCTAATGTTTTATTAGATTTGTTCAATTTGGATAGTGTAAGTTTAAAAATGGATATCTCTATGGAAAAGAGGGCTAAGATTATTGCTTTGCATGAGCATACTGGCAAGAGCATAAGGGAGATTTCTGGAGATATTGGAGTCTCACAGTCGAGCGTTGCAAGGAACATAGTGCTGCACAAAGCTTCAGGGTCAACTGCAACTTCTTACCGAGGCTATGGTAAAGAAAAGGCTGCAATGGGCCAAAAAACACAAAAACTGGTCAGCAGAAGACTGGAAAAAAGTAATCTTTTGAGATGAGAGCCACTCTGAAGCTCAGGGCCACCGGGTAAGTGTTGTAAGAAGAGGTGACACCGAAAAGCTTCGACCTGGTCACATTATCCAAACCCCTAAACACCCACCGAAAGTAATGTGTTGAGGTTGTTTCATCGGGTCCTGGAAACCTGAAGCCAATCGAAGGAATGATGAACAGCGTCAAATACGCAGACGTCTTGAGCCATATGCTCTTGCCCACCATGCAAAGGCAATTTCCGACTGGAAACACAATTTTCCAACAGGATCTTGCTCCGTGCCACACTTCAAAAAAGTTGAAACAATTCTTAGCGGAAAAAAAATATAAAGGTGCTGGAATGGCCGGGCAACTCGCCTGACCTCAATCCAATCGAATATCTTTGGGCCATTATAAAAGCGAGGCTCAGGAACCGGGATTGTACCACAAAAAGCAAGCTAATTTGAGCTATTATTGAAGTGTGGTTTCACGATGAAAAAATAAAAGAAAATATGTGAATCCTTAACGAGCTTATTGGTGCTGAAGGCGGTCATAAAAATTATTAACACAAAAAAAAAAAATTAGAATGTTTTGCAAATATATGAAAATATCATCAAAAATTTGTCTATCCCAATTAATTTGCACAACACTGTACATATGTATATGAAGTCAATCCGATCAATTGTGAACGTTTTTATATCAACACTACTATTGCGAACGCATAAGACTGGCAATACGTTGATCTAAAAAACTATTTGATGATTAATATTATGGCATCCGGTGGTTACGGTTAAAATACTAGTAATCAGTAACAAAGACAAAATAATAAAATAGTTCACTACAGTTATCTGAACGCCATCCCGAGTTTTTTTTTAAACCTAATATCACTTGAGTTTCTAACCCCTACACCAATCTTTTTCTCTCTGTCTATCGTTTTCAACTTACGTCTTGCAATTGTGTAATTCTTCTTCTTCTTTCTATTTCGGCGAGGTTATGATCTGAAAACAAGAGATCATAACCCTCCCGCTTCACTGCATTTCTACTGATCTGCCTGTGGGGTTCGCCTATTTGGCCTCAGAAAATATCGGCGGACTTCCCGATTTTGGATCACTCGGTTACTGAGTCCAATCAAATGCTAGTGTCGTTGCATTTGTGTGATCCAGGCGTTTATAGGCCTGCCTCTCTTGCCTCGCAATGTTTTTGGAACGTTCATTGATATTGTCTTTTTAACAGGGTTTAAAATGATATCTTCTTTGAACGTGGTAATATCAGCTGAGCCGGTCGCACTCTATCTTTCGTAAGATAGTTTCCTTGACGTGAAGGCTTCCACGGATTTTCGTACTTCTTATTCGATCAAGCTTTGCCACACCTGCTGTCATGCGAAGCATCTTCATCTCAGCTGCCGTTAATTTACTCTCATACTTTTTGTACGTCCACCAACATTGTGAACCGTATGTGAGCGCTGGACGCACAACTGTGGTGTAGAGCCTTCCTTTCAACTTAGGTGGCATTTTTCTGTCAGAGAAGATAGCGGAGTTTTCTCGCCACTTCATCCACCCTACGCTTACGCAATGATTGATGTCGTCATCACAAGTTGCTTTGTTATTGATCATAGATCCCAGATATTTGAACTTTTCGCACTTGGGAAGCACTGTTCCATTCAATGTCTGGAATAGGCCTGAGTGAATCAGAGAACGGGCAGCACAAGCACTCTGTCGTTTTTGAACTAATGCGATACACATTTCCCTCTAAAACGTCCACCCACACATCAAGTGCTCATTGCAGGGATGTAGGATCCTCACTTATGATGGCTCCATCGTCAGCAAAGACTAACTGATGTACCTTGGGGTCCATCACTTTACCTTCAAACAGATAATCAAGGACTGTAATAAAGAGCGAAGGATTTCGCTTTGATTGGGAACTCTTCGGTTACTCCAGCGATGCATATTGCTCTTGTCTTTGCTCCTTCTTACATGCCCATGATCATCTGTACATAGATTTCTGGAACCTCTCGATGTCTTAGCGTCACCCATATCAGATCTCGTGGTTGTCTGTCGAATGTCTTTTCAAAGTCAACCAGGGGCCTTATTTTGTACTGCTTTCGGATTCGGATTGCCATTCGAAAATGTAGTCCGATTTTAAAATGAATTGGTATTTTGTATGGTGTTCGGATTGGGTGTAAGTGCTTCCAACCAGGGCTACCATTTGAAATTTATTAATGGGAGTATTTTAGTAGTTCACAGGGGAGTATTTTTTATCCGAGGGGAGTACAAAAAACAAACATTGCAAACCAAACATGTAAATCATTTAAAAATATATCTTCATTGCATTTATTTTTATATTTGATTTGAATATTACTTACTTATTTAATTACTTAGGTGGCGCTACAGTCCGAGGTGGACCTGGGCCTCAACCAACAAAACTCTCCAGCCAGCCCAGTTATGAACAACCTGCCTCCACGCCAAGTTGGTTGAGGTCCCTCTCCACTTGATTGCGCCACCTACCGCGAGGTCGTCCTATACTGCGCTGTCCATCCGGGGTGGAAAAAGACTTTCTTGGCCGGAACGCTGGGCCCCATCCGCTCTACATCACCCAGCCGTCTTAGTCGCTGAATTTGAACTCTTCTGGCTAAGTCGATGTTCTTGTCTAGACCGTATAGTTCGACATTGTACCTTCTGCACCAAGGGCACCCTCATCCGATTTTGACAAAGCTTGTGAGTTTCGTACAATTCTTTCAAGTATTGTATTATATTAAAGAGATCGCATGATAGCGTGTCACCTTGTCTAAGACCTTTCCTGGCATCGGTGATGTTATTTCCGACTTTGATGGAGCAGTGAGAGTTCTCCATCGTCAGCCTGCACAAACGGACGAGATAGGCAGGGATGCCAAGACTAGACATGGTTCTGTATAACGCGTCTAGTCTATATACATGATGTCATAGGCAACTTTGAAATCGATGAAGAGGTGATGCGTATCGTGGTGTAGTTTTTGTTGTTGCTGCTGCCGCAGAAGTACTTGCAACTAGTGCTACTCTTGGTTTAGATAGAGACGTTGGTATGTGAGGGTGACAACTTACTAAAGACTATTAGAGTTACTGTGTTAGTATTTTAAGAAAGTACGATTTAATAAACAAAATATTAAAATTAGTACGTATCTGTTTGAAATAAATCGAAATATTGTAAAGGGAGTAAAATTACGATGAAAGGAGTACGGGAGCACAGTCAGCCTTATTGTGAGTTTCACCCGAAAAATATTTCACGTGGAAATTTTTGTTCGCCCGGATTTTTTTTAGCTATTGTAAATTTCACGTGAACAAAATTTCACTTCGAATCAGCTGTGACATTTCGAACATAGATTCTGGTGCTTTGACAGTAGGCAAATAAAGAAGTTAAGAAACAAATGTGGGTGCAAAAAGTAACATTAAACAAATTAAAGTTAATATGTAATAAAATAAAAATAAAAATGAACTCTATAGCGCTACAAATATTATGTCAAGAAGAAGAAAGAAAAGAACTAACAATTCGAAGGAGTTGTCCAATCAATTGGAATATGGCTTCTTCTGTTGGTGAGAACTTTTGCGTTCTGTTTGGTCCACCTCCTGTCCCTCTTAAGCACACTTTCTCCCTATTTTCTTTCACAAATCCCCTAGCAATATCCGGTTTTTCAATCATTTTCTTTAACAAAATATCACTTTGTTGCTTATTTAGAGTTTTGCTCCTCAAATAAAATGATGTATAATTGATTTCCACTTTTTTGCTTTCAAACAACTTTCAAACTCAAGTGAAAATTTTCCATGCGAATGGCGTCATATTCCACGCGAAATAAAAACTCACAATAAGGGGAATTTTTCGAAGATGAACAAATTTTCGCCCGGAACTCATGATAGGGGAAAAGTGAAAAGGGAATTTTTTCACGTGGAATGCTGTTCGGGTGAAACTCACAATAAGGCTGAGTATATGAGAGACTAACTTCTTCGACTGTATTGTCGGGAATTTCTTCACAGTTAGGGGTGCGTCTTGAAGAGTGTAGCCGGGAAACAGTTCATTCAAAAGTCCTTCACAATACTGCCACCACATCTGCATAATTTTGTCGTCACCCACAAGAAGCTGGTCATAAGCATTGTTAATGAACTTTGGCGAAGGTGTTTCCTGAGCATTGCTCCTTCTTTGGGCGGCTATTTTGAAAATGGTTGCGCTTCTGTTCGGATAGCCTGCCTGACTTGCATCATCTCTCATCTCATCTCTGCTTGAAGCTGGGCGCACTTCTTCGCTTTTTCTTACAACATCTGTATTCCACTTCGAAGCGAACTACTTCTTCCCTATTAGGGCACGTTGACCAAACTTTGAAACTCGTTTTTTATTTATTTATCACTTCCTTAGCTTCAACATTTCACCACCATGCTTCTTTGGCGTGTTGATGGTGTCCTTTTGAAGCTCCTAGCAGTGATTTGGCTTTCTTTAAGTCAATAAAAAAGATTGTTGGATATATCTAACCAATATATAATTTGGAATAATATGGCATACCAAATTTTGGTTATATCGCCACCTTCAATCTGCTACTCCAATCCAATCATTAGCAGATGATAGCACTCTTGAGTTTGCTTATTCATTAATGACACCACAGCAAATGTTCCAAGCTGTGGAATAACAGCGACAGCAAATGTTAACCAAACACAACTCTGGCACTGATGTTATTATCTATTGGGGTACTTGTAGTCGGTACTTGAAGCGACAATTTTTTATTATATTATTATTATTATTATTATAATGATTTTATTAAATTCCATTTTTTTGATACAAAGGAAATAATAGAGTTTACAAATCATGATATGACATGGCTAATTAGCCGTCAGCCGGATTGACAAAATCAATAACTATGAGTATTAACCCTAGAAAGCTAACCTTATTTTGTGCATTCAGTTATATTTTATTATTGTAAATTTAGTTATATTTTATTAACAAAAGATATTAAAATTAATTAATTCAAAGTAAATTAACAATAGTTTTCCCAATTTTTTAATTTAATTTTTTTTTATGTTCTCGACATATGGTCTCATGTTGTACTACGACATTATGTTGCTTATTTTTATGGGAGTAAAATTTACGTAGGTTAGCTTTCTAGGGTTAAATGAGTTCAGGATATTAAAGTAACAACAAGAATTCACAGTAAGACTTTCATACAATATATAATATATAAAAAACAAAGACTACGTTAAAATAATTCAAATCGTTAGCAAACAATTATAGATGTTTCTTCGTACATAAAACCAAAAAAAGTTAAAAGGAAATACAATAAAAAATGTTCGTTTATAATATTCTCTCTGTAGTTTGTTGCGATTGTAACAAATGAAAAAAGTCTAGTCCAGCTTGATGTCCTTTGTCTCCTGCCAGGATAATTCAGTTTTACCGAAAACTGACTTTCTGGTTTCTTTGAGGATAGGGAAGATTGATATAAAGTGGAAAATGTCTTCTCTAGCATTTAGGTTGCACAGTGTACATATAAGTGGCAAGTCTTGCCGATGTGGCATGTAGTTGAGCCTTAGTAACTCTCCCCGAGTCCGAAATATGGCGGCAATAATTTTAATATTGTAATTCAACTTAAAGTAGTTTAAATCACCAAGGTTAAACTCCAGTTGGCTATAATGGCTTCGATATACTGACCCCTTAGAAGCGACAATCCATCACTCAACAACTAAACATATTACCACTACATAATGCCACTCACTAATATGCTTCCACGTGCTTGATGTACCTACATATCTAAACAAGGCTCCGCCCGTGCACAGATGGCGCGATTCTCACTAAATAATGCAATTCAACTCCACCATCTTCACAACAATAGTCAAACAGAGACAATGCCACGATGTTTATTCCGACAAGATCGCATGATTGTCACTCTTTGTAGGACAAATAACGTGATGACTGATGAGCTTATTGTTCATCATCAATCTGAAGAAAATGGACTCGAAACCTAGCTTACAATTCGCCTAAATAGCGAAGGTATATGAAATTAGTTGGTGAATTAAATTGAGCTTCGGTTGAGACTATCATGTCACCACATCACTCGCGAACCATGTGGCCTTAATCCCGCTGTACCTAAAATGTTGGATAATTCCATCTAGAACAAAAGCTCATAGTAGAGGCAAGATAGCAAGAGCAGGCAGTAAACCTCTACAGCCGGAGACCATCAGTATCTCCCAGTTCTGTGTTAATATGAATTTTGTCCATTGACCATTTACCCCGTTTATGTGCAGAGTCGGAACTGGTTCCAAATACATATAAACGCTTTTCGAGTCCAAATGGGTTCGAGTCGACTCGACTCAGCTAACAGAGGTGGGTCGAGTCCGAAAAATGCATGCATACCTGGGTCGAGTGGTTGAATTGACATGTTGTCTCTGTGTGTGGATCTCTTTCTTGTTTTTTTTTTTTTTTTTGTTCGGGGTGGGAAATCGCTTTGTTTTGATTGAGTTCATGGTTAGCTGCGGGTAAGGTTGTCTGTTTAGTTATTTCATATTTATTTAATGCAAAAAATAGAACTAAACAGAACACTAACACAATCAAAACCAGTGTGTCTGCTATACTCATCTGTCAGATCGACCACATTTGGACTTTTGGACCATTGGACTCGGTGTGTAGAAATACTCAGATCGAAATCTGGACTCGAACCTGACTCGACTACTCGACTCTGCATATAAACGGGGTAAGTGACATACTATATATGGACTGCTAGTAGCCAACTTCGCGTTGGTTCCAACATTAGCGCTAGCTCTCTTGGTTCGGAGCAGAAAAAAATGGAAACTCACACTTGTTTGAAATTTTGTTGGATGCTATTGGGTGTACAACGACTGTGTTTTTATTAATATATTAGATAAAAAATCGATTCCTAATAAATATACGAATATTGTGCAACTTATGAGGCAGTCAAATGCATTTTTTTTTTGCAATTTTTTATTTAAATTTTGTTGGTTCCATCTATCAGTAATTATTTGAACTAGCACATTTTGCTGGTGACATCTGTTGCAAACAATACAGTTTGAATTTCAACCGTTTTACTTAGCAAATCCAAACAAACCCAATAGGTGTCTCTACCATTCTATGGAGAAATTATGTTGGCGTCATATTTTGGGCAAAGATTGTATGAAACTGATATTTCACTAGCAGTCCATATATAGTATGTCAATGACTGGCAGTAGCTTGGTCATAAAATTGTTCGCTCTGTTGAATGATTGATATGCCTATGCAATCGCTTGTCGGGAAAAAAATACTGTGAATCAGAAGCAGACAAAAAATAACAAAAATCCCAGTTATCTGGACGCCACACTCGGAATTTCTCTGAAGTATGAACAACTGAGCTTCAAACCACTACACCACATTTTTCTCTCTCTCTCTCTACCTATCCTTTTCAACGCCCACACTGTATAAAAACACGTTAAGGGTACTCATAACCACTTGAGTGCGCGAAAATTATAAAAAGAAAAAAAAAATAGACAAAGCGCAGCCTTTTTCAGAATGTATTCTTGTATTAGGTTGTGGCGACCCAACAATAAATTTCACGTAACATGAGCGATGCAGCATGTGAACAGAGATGCGACAGAATCCATCGTTTTCCGAACCAGCCGTTTTGTTGCGTACTGGCTCGTCGCCTTTTCTGCCATTCTTTTTCCCCTGTGTTCGCCGATCTATCTCTTTTTGACAGCGACGGCGACAAAACGTTCTTTTACATCCGTTGTGGATCAAAAAAAAAATTAAATCTATTGTATACCGTTTAATAAAGTTTGTTGTTTTACAATTCGTTGAAGTTAATTCGCAATATCATACACTCATTACAAGGTCAATAGACCTTGGTAAAATAAATTTTATGTCATTGACATTTAAATGAAAAGAAACATTTTTACAAACCCAATCCTCGTACAACTCACTTTTATTATAATTGAAACAAGAAATGTATTTTAAAAATACTTTAATTTCCATTTGAATACGGAGCATCTACAATTTTTTTTTTCAAATAACAGTATAACATGGAACAAGAGTCGAATAATGATCAGTTTTCTTTTAACAATTTATTTGTTACGAATAAATCTGAATCGGCATTAAAACGAAATCAAACCACAGTTAAACAATAAATTTCCGAACCGAACCAAAGATTAGAGTTAAAACTTGCCAGAATACGTAGTCGGCAGTAGGAATAGGATTGAAGTTATCGCAATTCAAATTAAAAAAAAATAATAATAAAATAAAATAAGAAGGTAAGTGTACCTGCCATGTTGAAGTTGTACAACATAATTTTTTAATTCTATATGTTCCTTCTCTTATCTTACAAATAACAAATATGAAGACAAAAAAAAATGTTTTATCGTAAAATATTACTTTGAGCTACTTGTAGGCCTTATAAATCTGCCATGCACAAAATGCTGCCGATAGTAATGTGACTCCGCGATGGAAGTACTTGGTTTTAGTGTTTTCTGAATATCCTAAGACTACTGGTGAAGATACATCGGCCAATGGTAGCTTCGATAGTTTCGCGCTATCGCTCTCCACCTGAAATAAATAAAAATGACATTTTTAATACTACATATGCAATCGTTTTCAGCAGAATAACGCCATTATTTTTCAAAATATTTCTACACACAATTAGTCTACATTTATGAAACATATGCAATTTAATAGCTAGAAACAAATACACTTAGTCTAAGTACGAGAACACAGGGTACACGGTTGCTTTACTATACAAAAGGGAGAAAATATGCATAATTTTAGTGTGTTATTTGATTTTTACGAAAATCCTTAAAACAGAATTCGTGAGGAGAAAGTCGTTTTAAAAAACTGAGCAATTTTCTCCAAGAAGTGTAGTACACAAATCCTTCTTGATAGGAGTAGCTCCACCTTAAAAAAAAATGGAATAATTCAAAGTATGAAATTGTGCGGTGATGAGCGTGTTGCCTACGATTTAATATTAAAGATAACTTTGAAAGTATGCAAATGACTACGAAGGTAGATGATATGAGAACGCATTAGACGCGATGAACTTAAAAATGCAACAGAAGTTGGAAGGAAAAACATCTTAACATAACATGAAGTATGTGTTAGAAAATATTTCTATGGCAAAGAACTCAAGGTCTTCTGCGGACTGTTGGAGAGCTGTAAAGTACACAAACGGACAAACAAACACAATAGCCGCCACGTTAACAGTGCCAATCCTTAAAGATCACTACAGCAATCTCTTCAATATTGCGCTCCGCTCGCCCTTATTCCATTACGCTGCACCACAGTACACGGATGAGCTTTAGGATGCACCGTTTTCTGTACAGGAAGTTCAAAAAGTTATTGCCAATTCGAAAATGAACAAAGCACCCAGAGAAGACCGCTTCCCATTTCAATTTTACAAAAACTGCACTGTAGAGTTTATATCTGCGATGACGATGGAGTTCAACAGAATCTTTGACAACGCTCGCGTTCCAAAGACCTTCAAAAAAGCCATAGTATTCCCATTTCAGAAGAAAGAAGATTACAATGACCATCAAACTCTAGAGGAATATCCTTCCTAAATATCTCAGCAAAACTCTTTGATGCCTTGATTTTCAGCAGGCTGTCACGGTGGGTCGAAAACAAATAAATTTTATGAGTTTCAACGGGATTCAGAAAAGGATACTCCACTGCTGATCAAATATTTACTCTAATTAATATCGCTGAAACTTATAAAAGGAAGCACAAAAACCTGTATGCATTTTTTGCCAACTTTCGAGCAGCACGCTACGTATGCGATGGAGAATCGATATCCGATGAATTCGCAACTTCAATGGGGATGAAGCAGAGCTGCATCTTAAGTGCATTTCTAGTTGTATTATTTATAAATGGCATATCAGATGCTGTAGGAGGTGGAATAGAGTTCTGCCAAACAAAGATGCATTGATGTATCCAGATGATGATGATGATGTTTTCCTTGTGAATTCAGTAAATGGTAAGCAGCTTATGGTAAATAGACTCGGCGATTATTGCGAATGTAGGAACTTATCTCTCAAAACAAATAAAGTCCAAAATAATGATTTCCAGAAATGGACGCCACGGCGCCCACATATCGATGAAATTATCCTTTTTTTAAATGGACAACGTGGATGGGATCTATTGTATAATTATACACATACTGCAACGCATTATAGAAATCTTATAATGGAAAAAGATTTGTCAATCTGGTAGACGGCCACAGGCCAAACCATTAGAAGATTTATACATTATATTATTATAATTTTTTTTTTGAAAAAGTCATTTGAACTAACTAACAACTTAATTCATCCTGATGTATGCCATACCAGAATTTAGTTCTTTTAAGTCGTTCGGAATACAAAGTCAAGTGACTATATTGAACATTTTTTTCGAAATCAGGACATCGGAAAAAAATTATACTCAGCCGTACGTACTCGCTATGATGTCCGTTTGTCGCTATAATTCAAAATAATTATACCAGAAGAGTTTGAATTTCAGTATGTCGCAGTTTTAGAACAAGTTTAACGTATACAATAAAGGAAAAGTTTGAATGCGCAATCCCAGAGCATTCATACTCTCCGGTCCATTGTACTACTTTCTTATATATTATGTTAATCATCGCCAAATATTTTTGGATAAACTTTTTAAGCCAGGAAACATGAGTATCTGGACGCCACCCCAGGGAGTTTTTCTGAAACATAACATTCGAGTTTCAAATCACTACAGCATTCTTTCTCTCTCTATCGTTTCCAACGCCCGAACTGTGTAAAAGTTGAATCCGGGAAAATTATAAAAAAAATGTACTCGTAGTACTGAGTGAATCCTCGTACAAAAATGTTTAGAAGAAATGGAGGAAGGAATTGCACTAATGAACAGTGGTTCTATAATGGTGAGAGCATCGAAGTAGTAAGAGTATACATTTCTTGGGTTTACTTTACTGGAAACTTATGTATGGAAAGACATCTGAAGGAGAAAGAAGAAACTGGCTAAGGCTAAAATGCCAATCAAAATATTGCTCATAGCAGTTAATACTAAGTCTTTTAAGCAATCGCCCGTTTTATTTTACAGGGCGCAAGTATGAGGCTGTTAGTATTATGAAACAGTAAAAAAGTTACTTAGATAGAGCATTAAACGAGTGTTTCGCCTACCAGCTGGCACGCCCAATTGTGTGATCATGGTGTGAACGGGATTGTCTCTTCTTTTTTTCAAAACTTTTACGTTACAAGTAGACTATATATTGAAAGTCCTTGATATGGCCAATGACCGGTTGTCAAAGAAAGTTGCTCTCCAAACAATTCGTTCCAGGGATAGCTGTTGCGGCAAGTGGTTTGAAATTGCAAATGAGTGTGTGATACTAACCTGAATTCTAATGAAAGCACAACTCTATCATCTATTTCAGCGGTAGATACGAATTTTAGAGAGCGATTCTAAGAATATGCGATTGGATCGCTGTTCAGGATCATCTATAATTGACTATGTCACAATCTACACAGTAAGATCTGTTATCATGAGCATAGCGTGGATGAGAACTCCTTCAAATTAATTGCATCGCAGATCGCGAAGATCTTCCTGTTTTATGTAGCCTACGCAACTTGGGGGAAATGTAGAACATACTTCATTTTGTGGCAGGTGCGTAGTCTTGAAGGAAACAAGGAGACATTTCTTTAGTATGTAGCCTTGCTCAACTATTGAAAAGTAGCTTCTGCTTACATAAATTGTAAATTAGGGTATGTAAATTACATAATCATGAAATATGTATTTTCGCCGACCTTCATTTCTGCTAATACCATTATCCGCTTGGAACCTGGAGCTTTGAGCTACAGAGTTCGACTATAACATATACTTTGTTGGTTGTCTACGGACCTGGTCACGACTATTTCTTAACAGGAACCTGCTGAGGGAAATTCGTCTATCTTCAATGCCGAAAGAATTCGTTCGTGGACAAAACAAATAAATGCCACATGATTTCGCCCACCTCCTAAGATTTTCAATTTTGCTCGAAATATATTGCTCAGAGTTAAGGGATGTTTATCGTAATCCATGAGGACAATGTCGTCGTTATATGCGACGGATTTCGCTGGTGAACTTTCAGATTTCACAAAGATCTCTATCAATACCAGCAGGAAAAGAGACGTGCTGAAAGACCATCTCTTTGACTCTTTTCGCTAATTTTGGGTGTGAAGATTGTAGTATTAAAGTAGAAGTTCGTCTGTTAAATATTATTCAAAAATATAGATTTAGCATACAATTAGTTTTTCTTCGGCTCTCAGAAGAAAATGCGGTAAAGGTTTGCTGAGCACATCAAAGCACGAGCACCAAAAAGGCAAATCGGTAGAAACAGTCCTGCAAGACGCAATAAGGAAAATGCAGGCTAGTCTTTAACACTTGAAGGATTTCCTGGATATAGAAAGTTTTTAATAACTTTGAGAGTACCGCTTACAAATATGCCCTCGAGCGTAGAAGTTGAGTAAGGAATAACGCTTGACATTATGACTATTAACTTGGCACTCCAGAGGCACTCCCAAGGGCAAACTCGTTTCTCCATTGATGTGGGTGCTTGTTATCGATGCTTAGGCGAATGACTTAGCAAACATACACCCCAATTCTTCAGCTTGTATACAACAGTTGAATCCGACCATGGTCGCATTTAGGCGCTCACTCGTACGTATTTTGTACATAAAATACGAATTCGTACTAACTAAATGCGACCATGGTCGGATTCGACTGCCATACACGACTTGAAGAATTAGGGTGATAGTTCAGAAAAAGGACTTTAATACCTTAATTGAAATAATGAAAGCAGTCCCATAAATGAGAAAATGAGTGCGGATTTGGTATCAACATAAGAAAAATGAAATTGGTATACTTCATCAGAAAACAACAAATAAAATCCTTCAAATTGTAATTCTGGATAGAAAATTAAACTGGGACTTAAACATACAGGGAATGATTAGGAAGGTCTGTAGGGAACTCTACATGTACAAAAGAACAGCATCAAAAATGTGGGGCAGAAGTCAGCAATAATGAATTGGGTATACCTACTAACTCTTTTTGGGCGAAAAAAGGATATTTCATTTTCAAAAAAAGTATATTGAAAACAAAGGATAAAAAAGTACATGTATTTCAGCGGAAAATTTGTGTAACTTCAGAGTTTAGGTTCAAAAATGAATTGAAAATAAAATTCGAAACAATTTATCGTTTTCATTCACATCAACTGACATTGCGCCCGGACCTTCTCTTGGTTTGAAATTGTTCTTCTCCTGGCCCGCAATTTTTCGTAGCAACTCCGGTTATTTTGATAAAATTATAAAAGCCGATGCACGTAAATTCTAAACTGATTTTCACAGTTAAAATAGCTTTCAGCGTCGATATCTGAAGAGCAGAGCTCACCTTTTTCCACACTTTCTTCGCTTGCGAAGACACACGCTTAACCGGAGCTGAAGAACCAGGGAAGCAAATGACGAACTCAATGATTTCAGAAAATTCGACGAAAGGCACGTGTTGATCGTCCATATGTTGGAATACTTCCATCCAAATTTTAACAGTACACATTTTCGGAATTCCACTTGGTGAATTTTTCTTCAGTGCAGTAATTTTTAATGTAGGCAGTTGTACCGATCAAGTACATTCGAAGAATGTTCGTACTCGTCAAACGAAGTTTTTTCGGAAACTTTTTCCATGGAAAGTCTTATTTTCGACCAACCCGTGCGGTTGGAATTGTTATATATTTTTTTTTAGGCCAAAAAAAGGACAGAAAAAGTGCCAAATAAAGGATTCAAATCAAAAAGGATCTGCACTTGAAAAATAGGAGTATACTTTATAATAAAGTGTAGTTGGCAGGACTAGGTATACAGTGATAGACTTTACACATACATATATACACATATTTGGCGCAACAGGGCCTAGGCTTAGCTTCTCGGAACCACTCGTGCTGTATGCGTTATATTTTTCGCACGAATGAAAGGGACCTACAGTTTTGTACCGTATCCGAAAGGCCATTTTTATTTTTATTTTGTTTTTGAGAAGCTTTTTCGTGACAACGATATTTTCGGATGTTTGTCAAACTTTCGCGGGGTGGGACCGGACCGGACTCGAACATTGAAACCTCACGCGCAGTGGTCCGATACACTAACCACTGCGCCACGACGCCCACTTCGATAGTCTTCGTATGGGACTTTTATATGGAAGAGAATATACAACCAGAATAATTACCCAGAGAAAACATTGCGTGAAACTAGTCACTATTATTTAAAAAATTCAGTAAGTATTCCGAACCAAGCATTGATATTAAAAATATCAAAGCTGAAATGGTAGACCATGCGCCTAAAGGTACAGATGAAGACTTCTTTATTCTGGGTTTTAATATGCCATACGCAATAATGTATCCTGAAGGGTAGAATTGACAAAGGGATGCAATAATGCAACAAATCGAAATTGCTTTATACATCTCCAAGGCAAAAGAAGGAACGGGCGTTTGTATATATTGTGCGAGGTCAACACAATTGTAGTTGAAATCGGGATACAAAGGTGATATCCCTATTTATATCGACAATCATGTCGCACTCAAAGCGCTAAAATCAATCATCATCAGATCTGAACTAGTCGAGAATTGCCGAAAAATGTTTAAGGCAGGGAAATGAGCTCACCGATCAACTGGCAAGAAACGGGAGAGAATTGTCATAAGACGAGGCTGTGAACGTGAAAGCACCGGCTTACCCAAGATAATCAAAATGGCTGCCAAGAATAGAGGAACGTAGGAGAACTTAGAGTATCTAAGGTCGTAATGCTAGCACTAAAACGCAACTAGGGACATTTTTAAACCAGATATGCCAGAGTTAAGAATAGTTATTGATATCCTCTCTGAACAAAGCCTTCTGATAAAGCATGTCAGGATACTAGGCGTTAAGTACGAAATACACGATACAATCGTTGTACCGACTTGCGTTGTGCCGGTATTGGCCCAACTGTTGTATGCAATACACACATTATACAATCCGCGTACGATTTAGGTACAACCAGACATTTCATTCAGTTATTTTCTAGAAATTGATTTAAAATTACTTTTTATGGCTGAGATAAGTGTGCGGAAGAAGCCAAAACACAACTAAAATCGATGCAACAATTGTATGTCCCTATATATATACCAAAAACGGAAATTTAACATTTATAAGAGGTACCACGTGCTCAACAATTGATTATTGCTTCGTGCAGGGAAAGTGGCTTAAGCATACAGTTGACCTCGATGTGAGAGAGTTAATCCATTCAGATCACCTACCAGTAACCATCAAAATAAAGTTGAACGCACGAGAAACCACCGCTCCCCAGAAGTCTTTGCTATCAAAACTAAGTTTGAAAAAGGAAAACCTCGAAAGATACAAAATGAATCTGTACACCGAATTAAATGGAATAAATAATGGTGACCTCCAGTCTATCAGAGGCACAGAGATCCTTTCCACTTGTATCGTGAATGCAGCATATCCCTGGCAATCAGCAATAAGAAAGAAAGGGAAGCAACCGTGGTATGACTGGGAGTGCGAAGCAGCCAGAAAGAAATCATTCGCATTCCTGCGGCTACTGAGAAGTGTAGGTTCCAATAATGCAAAACGTATGTACCAGGCTGCAAACAGGAGTTTCAAAAGCCTCTGTGAGCAAAAACATAGAATATACATTCAAAATCTCTCAACCATGCTTACGAACATAAAAGATAGTCGATCCTTTTGGAAAACTGCCAAAACACCAAACGGTATTTTCTTCGCACAGAACATCAAAGTTGAAGCACCCATATTAGCTGAATACTTCGAAAAATTGCTGAATCCACCTCCAAATATAATACAAATGCAATATGCACTTCCTCTTCTCGAAGTTCCATATTTAGATCAACCTATTACTGTCGAGGATGTCACTAGGGCCATAAAGAAATGGTGCGATAATAAAGCTCCGGGGGAAGATCGAATTCCTTACGAATTCTTTAAAAATGCGACGGACGCTTTCCTTAAAAAGCTTACGGAAAATTACAACTTTATATTCTCTACGGGCGAAGTGCCAGCAACTTTCAAAATTAATATAATATTTCCCATATTTAAGAAAGGAAACCCAAATGAGCCAAGAAACTATAGTGGGATATCGTTTTTAAACACAATCACAAAAATCTTCACGGGAATCGTTTTGGATTCCCGTTTGCCTAACAAACTGGATCCGAGAAAACGAACTTCTCAGCAAGTTTCAAGCCGGTTTTCGCAAGGACTATTCCACAGTGGATAACATCTTCGTACTTACAAGTATAGCCCGATCGTATTTGGACAAGGGTAAAAAACTATATGTTTTCTTTGTCGATTTTAAGGCAGCCTTCGATTCTGTCGACAGAAGAGCTT
This sequence comes from Brachypalpus laphriformis, assembly GCA_945910035.1. Lineage (NCBI taxonomy): Eukaryota > Metazoa > Arthropoda > Insecta > Diptera > Syrphidae > Brachypalpus > Brachypalpus laphriformis. Next base: position 110,420,464 of record OX246756.1, read on the forward strand.
TATTTTTCAAACTGAGCAACATTGGACTTTCAAACAAAATGCTAAGAGTGCTACAGCAAATGTATGAAGACAACATCACAGCGGTCTGGGATGGAAACATCTTATCGGACTGGTTCCAATCGAAAGCAGGTGTAAAGCAAGGATGCCTCTTGAGTCCCCTCCTATTCTCAATCTTCTTGGACGATCTTGTTGAGTTTCTACCGGGAGGAATACCTTTCATAGGTTTGTCTATAAAGCTGTTACTCTACGCTGACGAGGCGAACCCCACAGGCGGATCAGTAGAAATGCGGTGAAGTGGGAGGGTTGTGATCCCTTGTTTTCGGATCATAGCCTCGCTGATAAAAGGAAGAAGAAGAAGAAGAAGAAGAACTCTACGCTGACGACATCATTATACTTGCGGAAAGCCCAGACATGATGCAAATCATGATAAGCAAGCTTCAACAATACTGTCATATGTGGAAATTGAAACTCAATACCAGCAAATCGAAAATTATGATTTTTCGGAACGGACGAGGTCGATATGCAAGAAATGAAAAATGGATGTGGCAAAATGAAGAACTAGAGAAAGTCAAAGAATACAAGTACCTCGGAGTTCTGGTTACCCCCCCAGTTATCGTTCAAAAAGCACCTCCAAGAGAAACTAAGGAAATCGAAACGCGTAATTAATTGCAGCTGGAAAGGTGTCTTAAGCAAAAAGAATATTGCGCCGAGTACAAAGTATAAAATTTTCGAAGCAGTCATGAGATCGATAATGTGTTACGCGGCACAAGTGTGGGGAATTTGGGAGTTTGAAGAAGTTGAGAAACTTCTAAGATATTTCGTCAAGAAAATGTTCAGATTACCCGAAAATACACCGACATACATGCTGCACTTAGAAACTGGACTAACACCACTGTACATATTTACGCTTAGATTACACTTCCAATACATTTTGAAAGTAATGTCACAACCAAGTCATCGTCTCCCCCATAAGATTGCCATGCATCTCAAAACCAGGAACGTTCATTTCTTTGGTGAATGGGCAAGGTTGGGCCGTGAGCATAATGTCCCCCTGCACGAAAATCTTGTTAATGGAGCGGCCTTGGGAAATGCATTACATGAGTTACTCACTAAGATTGATGGTTCAACACGGGAGACATTTAGGATCCAAGCCCAACAAAGTCAAGCTAGAAACATGTACAAAATACTTCATCACGACCTTGGGGAAAAAAACTACTTTCATTACCGGCACGGATTTGATGTAATTTCAACAATATTCAAAGCGAGGGGTGAAATGTTACACTTGAACTACTTGCCACATAGAATTGATAGAAATGATAGCTGTACTTTGTGTAATCATGGATCTAGAGAAGATATCCTGCATTTTATCGGAACCTGCCCTATACTGAGCTCAATTAGAAGGCACAACTTTGGAAAAAACACTCTCTCTTCAGATGAAGTCATTCGTTATCTAAATGGAGAAAACTGGGCCACTCTGTACAAATTTTTGAAATCTGCTGTAACATACGGGCAACAAACTATAAACGAAGCTTTCTAAATTCAAATTGTCAATCACTTCAAATGAAATACTAATTATTAAAGGTCAAAACTTTCTCTTTCGGCTGACGGCAGAAGCCAATGCTTATTGTAAATTTTGTAACAAATGAACTTTTTTTGAATTAATAAAAATTACTATTACTACTACTACTACTACACCAAAAAATGTCCATACAATCTGCTGCATGCGACAGCGGTTGTACACTCAAGAGCATGCGACCATATAATATCGGCACAACGGTCGGTTGTGTGGAAAAACGCCATACAATTGTTGTATACAACACCAAATCTGTCCAACCGTTGGTACAACGATTGTATCGAGTATTTCGAACTTAAGACCCAGACGTGTGTAGATACTGAATGCCGCTGAACACACATGTGTACAAGATTAATGCTAAACGTTGGAAGACCCAGGCAGTCAATTAGAAACCTGCTAACAACGGTAAGTAAGTCGATCCTTATGTACGCGTCTCCCATATGGACACACGCGACGTATCGGATAACATACATGAGACTGATGAACAAGGCTCACAGAATCGCATCGCTAAGAGTGTGCTGCCTATCGGACGGTGTCCGCGGAGCGATTAGCGTAATCTCCGGCCGAATGCCAATAGATTTGTAATTAAAAAAGCCCACAGTAGCCAGCGAGGCTGTTCAAGCAGAATGGCAACATAGGTAGAACACCACACCCAAAGGAAGATGGACCCATATGCTGATCCCCAACGTAGAGTGGATCAGCAGGAAACATGGAGAAGTAAACTTCTAGATGATACAGTATGTAGTATGGGAGTATGTCCACAAATACAACACGTGGGTGACCCATACCCGGGTGACTCCGAGAGGACTAATAACATTCATGCTGACGACGAATGAAGTCTGGAACACAGCAAACGAAATCATCACTAGCATGATGCAGCAACTACGTCTGGAGGAATGAAAACAAACAAAAAAATGGGATGTTAACTGTGCACAAATATTTGATAAGGTAGAAATTCACAAACAGACACATATTGACATATGAACACACGCAGCAACAGAAACTGGCGCATACACATTCAATGGTCAAATTGAGCTGCATAAGCAGAAGCAGAACAGCTCATGCAATATAAATAGCATGATATGCTAACCAGCCCCGCGTAGTAATACCTAACGGTAGTCTCACGGGGAGAATGGTGGCAGTGTGCAAGATCTGGATTAGTGCGTAGGCGCACTCCTGGCATCGATTATTCGGGCTTGTGAATCGTGCATGCTAGCAGCCCGAGCTACTATTATCATTTAAGCCTGAGAGCATAGCGCATGAAACACTTGGGATATTTTTTTAGTAACTTTGAGGAACTAGGTTTCATCAACCACAACCAAATCTTAAAATTTTACAGAAAAAGTGAATGCTTTGAAGGGTTTTAGGTTTTGGAACCTTTTTAACGGCTCTTCCTGCTCCATGGACCCATTATAATACCTAGTCATTTAGGGAGATTTTCCTAACAATCCTAACCTCCTCAATCAGGTAACAATTTTATCAATCTCAACCAATCCTGACTTTTGCTGTTTCCTTAAAATCAGGGGTGTTACGGGATACATAAGTGACGCTATACTTCCGACATACTCAAATGATATAGTTGTTATTTTTATGCTTAACAATTTCCATATAGACCCAATTATTCGCCGACAATGGTGCCGAAACCACCTTGTTTTATTCGTAAAGGACTCCTCATTTATCTAAAGACACCGACACCTATGTACATGCAGCTACCTGGATTTTACGCGCCGATCTGAAGAACCTACACCAAATGACAGTTTCTCACAGAAAGGAGAGATTTCGCCCCAACACAGTCCTTGAGGGTCGCTCACCACCCATCACTGACAAAGAGCATACCATGTAAGACAAAGAACACTCTAGGTCCCTAAACAGCTACATATACCGTCTGGTCCCTTTCATCGAAGACAAATGCCCTGACTGCAGGAATGAGCCACACGACACCAGACATCTGCTTAACCCGCACAGCAAAACTACAAACCACCATCCAGACATTCTAGGACCGATATATCGACGTGGCTCACTTCCTGGTCCTAGAAACTGACGTCTGTAGCGAACAGTAACTGCTACAACAACAACAACGACCTATAATCTAAAGCACTTGCTACTACCAAATGATTATGTTTCATAGATGTAGATCAATAATTTGTTGCGAGACATCAGAAGAGATAGGTTGACGCACCTGTACACTACTGGAAACAAAATATGTGAATAAATTAAAACGTCTGATAACATGCAGACTAATGTTTCTAAATTTAGAAACATTGCCACTTGAAGTACGCACTCACCTGGTACTGACAACATGGATCGTAGTTCCATGAGACTGTGTAAAGACCCGTGCAAAACACGGAAACTGCACACATTGGCGCGCTGAAAATCGGCCTGTCCTGCCAAAGAATGCCCGATATAACTGACGCCAATCCCGACACCACTGCCGTCTTATGCAAGCAATTGCCCACAGTTATCCAGCGGCTGGTCTCATCCCCCAGCCGAGTCGGTTCGATTATTATGTAATCGACTTTCGCCTCCAGGGCCTTGTCCAGTTCGGCCTCGAACGATTCGTGGGCATTTCCGCTATCATATACCTCTCGGATGATGTGAAATGTTGGCTGTTGGGCTGCACTAAAACCAAAATACAAAATAAACAGCTTTAAATCGAAACAGAATGCAATAACTAGCTTAATCTGTTTGTACTTTAGCCAACTGCTCCTACGACAACAAATATTTTCAGTAGCAAACTGGCCTCTTTGTGCTACAGACGCAATAAAGATAATATGAAGCTTGCGAAAAAAAAAAAAATAATAATTGCAAGATAAAGGAGTCACAAGCATCACACTCCTAGAGTTCAAGGTTAAGGCCTCCGAGGGCTGCTCTTGTCGATTGATCTCGGTTGATTGTGCTACATGGTACTTGACAAAGGCGTAGCGCATTTCGTAGGGCACTTTTCACGTGCATATATGTTAGAAAATATGCATTATCGCCCGAAAACAAATTCAGAAATAAAACTTAATCAATGACAGTCGAATATAGAGTATTTTTGTTACGATTTTATTTACGGTGATCGGTGGGAATCGCATGGCTTTTTATGTTCTATTGAGTTAGCACTTTTTTCGAGGGTTATGAGTAAATTTTTCTAATTTCGTAAACGTACCTGTCATCGGAATTATTAACCATTTTTTATTGCTTGCTTTACATTTGGAATAGACTACCATCCATTCGTTAAGCTATTTCTTTTTGGCCACTGTGAATGGGTCGCCGCGATTTGTCAGCTGGGTTGAAGTAGACATTTTGATCATTGCCAGGCTTAGAATTTTTTGAGAGAAAGATGGCGATTTCCCGCCACAGCAGTTCAGACAACTTAGTTTACATAGGCATGATGTGTTCGACTTAAGGGACTTTCGAAAGAAAACGTTTTTAAGATTCCAGCAACCAAATATTATGGCGCAAAATTATAGTCGTCTAAATTACACTTTAAAAAGATTTTAGCACGTAATAAACTCAATATTAGTGTTTTCCTATTTATAGTCGACATAAAACCCACTTTATAATTATCACCTCGCGCTAACTTTAAAACCATCAAATGCACTTTTTAACTTTTAAAGTGGGCTTTTAACCATCTGTCATCCGCCATGCTTTTTCACTTATTTAAATTCAAATTTCAGCCAACCAAAGGCTGAAATTCGTATACGACATTGTTCCCTAAACTGCGTTTTGTTCTCAAACTTTAAATGTTTGGGTTTGGGTCGATACTAGTTGTAAGTAGGTTAAAAATTGTTTATAATTCAATTCAAAGTTAAGTACCGGCTTTAAAGTTAAAGAGATGATAGTTAGTGGCTACTAACATTCGTTAAAATCAGATGACTATAATTTTGCGCCTATATTTTTAGACTCGACTTCTCACTTTCACTTTCATATTATTATTATCATAAATATTTTATGAGCATTAATTCAATACTTTACAACGTCAATATTAACTATATATACACAGCCGTATTAATAAACATGAGTTATCACTAACTCATGGTTTACGCAGTGGATATGTTCAAATCCTTATTAATAAAAAAAATTCAGACTTAACTGACGTTTGTTAACTTGTGGTTAACTAACTCGCCGATTTCGCAAGTTAACGGGTTGATAACTTGATAAATTCAGAGACAGGTAGGAGAATCAGGGCAGTACTACTAGAAAACGTTACTTTTCTATTAACACCCAAGTTATGTGCGAATCCCACTTAAGAATAAGGGATATTGTAACTCACTGGTGTGAAAGTACCCATGATTCTCGAATTTTCAGAGAGAGCAGGATGAAAGATTGTTTAGAAAGGGGTGAGTTCAGGGGTGGTCTTTTAGGTGGTTATGCACGCACCAACCATCTTTTTACGCCCGTTTTAAATCGCAGAAATCCTGCAGAGGTGATCTAGAAAAACTGGGCAATTATTATGACGTTTCAATATAATGTAGTAGATTTTGCTTTATTTTTGGTACAATTAAGAACAGTTGTTGCCATTTGCAAACTCTAGATATAATTAAAACGTCAGATGGCTATTGTATGGAGGAAACATTTTTATTAATAAGAAAATTTAACTAATGGATAACCTCGCTAACTACGAATTAGTTAACTCATTGGGTGTGTTAGCAATTTTTTATTAATACGGCTGACAGTATATATGTATATATATCCCACTGCTAAATAAAGTGGGAAATACACGATGCAACGGTCGTACCGACTTATGCTGTACCGACATCGGCCCAAATGTTGTATGCAGTACACATATTGTACAATCTGCGTATGATTTATGAACAACCAGACATTTTATTCAGTCATTTTACATTTACACACCGTAGAATTTCCATACAATCTGTACATGTGACAGCGGTTGTACAGTCAAGACAATACGACCATACGATATCGGTACAACGGTTAATTGTGTGGATACATACAATACAATTATCGTATACAACAGCAAAGCTGTCAAACTGTTGGTACAACAGTTGTGTCGTATATTTCCCAATTAAATGCGAAAGGTTTAGCTGTTTAGGTGTTTGTTACTCAATCACGCCTTAACAGATGAATGGATTTCGATAAAACTTGGTAGATAGATAATCCATGTACTCGATTAGCATATATGATACATCTACTAGTACTACTGCTTCAACATTTTCCACTTTGCAACTTTTACATTTTATCCCGAAAAATTCATAATACCGGCAAAAATATAATAATTATAAAAAAACGAACTGATTGACATATCAACGAATGGCCCAAGCCGTCAGGTCTAGAAACTTGAGGTTTTGCACATATGTTTCTTATACATATAAAGTAAGCATCTATTAAGCAAGGGATTTTCGAATTCAGCATTAAAGAGGTGCAATGAGGGTTTAAAATACTGTTGTCGATAATCTGTAATTTTTTTAGTGTGCTTAACTCTTGTACTAGAAAACGGTAGATGGCTCCAACGTCGCGATCTTGCATGTTGATAAAGCAGTATTCCTTCACTAGCTGTGGTATCCAGCTTAAACCGGGTAGAAAAATCAAAAACCAGTTCATCGATTCCATGAAATTTGATTTATAACTTAAAGTAAATATCATCAAAGATTTAAAACCAAAGATAATTTTAGCACGTTATACTGAAGCTGAGAAATAAACAAAATGGTATGCCTGCGTACCTCTCACATGTGTGACGTCACTCATTATACCCAGGTGCAGCACCATATTTGATTTTAAAAACAGCCAATAACGTGTTGCACTACAGCCTTTGCGTAAAGTGCAGCTACCATAGCACGTCCAGAATAACAGTTATTAGGGTAAATCTGTCGCATCTCAGGATACTCCTTATATTCATTTTGCAGCTTTAAAGCCTTTGTCAGCGCTGTGGCGCAGTGGTTATTTTTTTTTCCCGAGGGTAGATGAAAATCTTCAAGAAGACACTATGAGGATCGTCAGAGCGTGCTCATAATAGTGTGGGATTCTTACCCACTAAAAAACCTCCCTTCAAAACAAACTTGTTTTTGTTTTTACTACAACTAATTATTCGACTTGTCAAGTAATTTTCATTTCACGAAATAAGGATGTTTTTCAGGTACCTTCCCATTAGAAGTTCCTGCTAGCTCCGCAATTTAGACGCGGTTACTTATCGCGCTGAGTCTTAAGGTTTGATTCTTTGTAGACGGCGTAGTAAATTTCTTTCATCCAAAACTTGGAGGACTGTAATATTTACGTGAATCTCTAGTCGACTTTTATGGTTATTGTGTCGAACCACTGCGCGTGAGGTTCCATGTTCCAATCTTAGAAAACAATAAAAAGTTACCGTAAACTGCCACAGCCCATTTCCTGCCGTCAATGTAGTTTTCTCTCGATCTTCTGGATCGATCTGTACCTGCCAGTGACCACTTTTCAAATCGAGGCTGGAAAACCATTGAGTTCCCGACAGTGTGTCTAATGTGACGTGGATCCATGGCAGAGGTTAGCTATCCTTTTTGTAATACCATTAAGGCTCCGATAGTCCACGCAGAATTGAGCGCTGTCATCTTTCTTCATGACAAGTACAACAGGAAAGCCCACGGACTCTTAAAACTTTCAATCAGTCCTTGCTTCTCCATCGTTGACACCAGAGAACTGCATCAGGCCACTCACTTGCCGTTGTAAATCATTCGCTAAAATACGAGCCATCCACAGTCTCACGCTTAAAGAAAACAATGAATATGTGAATGCGTAGTAGGCTCGCAATCAAAGTATTCACTGTTTCAGAATATTCACAAATGCAACGAGATTTCGAATGGTTTCAAGTAGTTTGCACTGAACAAGTGTAGAAGTTCCAGTATATAGGTAGGTACACGAACGGCAGTAGACAATAGCCGCTTTTTGTTTTCCCCGTGAACTGAACTAGTTCATCTCATAATAAAAGAACGCTCCTGGTTCACGTAGAAATTTCATTTTTACAAGCTGGTAGCAGCAGCTAATTTCGTTTTTGTAAAAAGCCATCTAGGGGTGAGATATGGGATAGAAATTCTGGTTCACGGAAATTGAACCAGCTCAAGTGCTGGTTATGTACCAAGGAGCATCTTTAATTGTCCGAGGTATTTTGTTTTGCAGTCTTTGAATAATGACTACATTTGATGTACTGGCGGTGCCCCATATTAGCATTCCATATGTCCAGATTAGTATGATTATGGTCTTGTATATTAATAGCTGGTTCTCTGTCGATAGTTTTGAAGTTTTTTAAATTTGATTTTAATTTGGTTTCGTTTTTGCATTATGTGATGTTTCCATGCCATTATGTGATGTCCTTGAGGAACACCTGCGTCTACTTTGCACATGTCTGAATACCCGTCATTGTATTGTACATAAAAGAATCTTTCGTTTAAATGGCTCTTAATAAGGCTGTGGTAGTCTGGTAGCATTTGTTTTAATTTTTGAAGGAGTCCTTTATGCCTAACACTATCGCACAATATCTTCGCTCGTCTAGGTCGTTAAGGATCTTATTTGATACTCTGTGAACTTGTTGAATTGTTGAATATTGTCTACAAAATCCAAATTGACGGTCGGGGATGAGGCTTTTTTGCCGTATGGCTACTTCCATACGGTCGAGAAGCAATTTTTCAAATGTCTTGGAGATAATTGGAAGTAAACTTATTGGTCTATACGATGTTGATCTTGTAGCGTCCTTGCCTGGATTTGGTATTGCGGTTATTTTTGATACTTTCCAAACTTTTGGGAAGTAGTTTAGTCTAAGAATGGCATTAAAAATAATCCTCAGGTATATAATTGCCGTGTCGTGTTTTATTTCAGTTGCGTCGAATGCTTTTATTGTCCTGTACGTCGTAATGTTAACTTGAGGCATCGAGGTGTTAGTTTGGTTGATAGGATTAGTAAATGATGTTTTAAAGTAATCTGCAAGTGTTTGAGTTTTGTCTGTATTTGTCCTAGCGCAAGTGTTGTTCAGTTTTAGTAAAGGTGGTTGGTAGATGCTACCTTTCTTAAGTTTTTTATTTAGTTTCCACAGTGAGTAGTTAGTTAATTTAGTCGCTGTTAGGTTTGATAAAAGTTTGTTGGTCTTGTCATTATTATGTGTCTGTAAACATTTTTTTAGCTCTTTTGTTGATTTGTTCAATTTTGCCTTGTTGAGTGGGGATCTATTAACTTGCCATGCCTTTCGCAGTCTTCGTTTTTCTTTGATTTTTTGTTCAATTAATTGCGGTGTCACTTCGTTGAATTGTTTGGTTTTAATTTCTGGGGTTGATTTTATTGCGGCGAATTGAATTGTGTCAGTTAGATGCATAATGGCACTTTCGAGTTCGTTTGGTGTTTTAAGAGATATTTGAAGTTCTATTATCTCGTCAATTGTTTCGCGGAATGTGGTCCAGTCTGTCTTATAACATAGTTGGATAATTGTACTACGGGAGTTTGAAGTCTTGGATTTGTTTGAAATTCAATTATAATGGGTGAATGGTCAGAAGATAGTTCAAGGCATGATTTTATTGTCAAATATTTCTGATTCATATTCCTAACTATGCAGAAGTCTATGAGGTCTTGTATTTTTCTAGTGTCCGTGGGCCTGTGTGTGGGTTCTCCAGTGCTGATGTGATTACAATTGGTTTTTATTATTGCGTCTAGTAGGTTTTTTCCTTTTTTGTTTGTGAGCCTGCATCCCCAGTCGGTATGCTTAGCATTAAAGTCTCTCCCTGCGATAAATCGTGAGCCCAGAGTTTTGAGGTAGTCCGTGTATTGTGTTGTACTGATTGTGTGTTTTGGTGGACAATATAATGACAGTCTTCTTCTTCTTCCTTTTATCAGCGAGGTTATGATCCGAGAATAAGAGACCACAACCCTCCCACTTCACCGTATTTCCACTGATCTGCCTGTGGGGTTCGCCTAGGACAATTTAATGACAGTAACAGGAGAAATGGGATTTAATCCATCTAAAGCGTCCAAACGCTTCTTTTCGCCCGTTGTTGTCGCTCTGTTACTATCTAGTAGAGTACGTGGTAAGTCCTGCAGTTTGCAGTTGCCTTGCAAGATCTGACGATCTTATGGTATACGTTGTAGTCGTCTCACGCCAAGTACTTTTAGACGAATTTTTGATTTCTCGTTAGTATGCTCCTGGAGTCTCTTCTCGTGTGCTTTGGTCCTAGAGCTGATCTCTTAAAGAATAGTAGGAATCCCTAGGTCCCGATGGAGGTCGCTCTTTCTGGTGTACCATGGAGCATTCACAATACTTCGAAGGACTTTATTCTGGAATCGCTGCATGACTGTAATATTGGTCTGGCTGGCACATCCCCAGAGTTGAGCGCCATAGTTCCACATTGGTTTTAGAGTATGGTTATAAAAAAAAATGTTGTTCTTAATTGATAGGATTTTAATATGCTCTTTCCAACGAAGCTTATTATCTAGCCTAGAGTCATACCTAAATACTTCGCTGTATTAGCATATAGTATTGCTATAGGGGAGTGCGAGATAAAGAATTGAGTTTTCTACGCCACCTAATAATTTAGTCTGTAGCAGCTTGAAGCTTTTGCGTCCATTCTAGCGCTGTATCTCTCACTGCTAAGACTGCCATGTCGTCGACAAAGTTGCAGTCTTTGAGTAGGGTATTGTATGTAAGTCTTTAGTATAAAGGAGGTATAACAGAGTAGTAGTTTTCTTGTTTTATACGGAAGTAACACGATGTTAAATAAGACTCCATTAGGTGGAAGTACTATCCTGGCAGGTACACTTTTAATTTATTGAGTAGACCTTCATACCTGTGCTACGTCTAAGAAGATTACAGAGCATATTTTTTTCTTCTAGTGCTCTTTCGATTTGAGTTGTTATTCTGTGAACTTCTTCTATTGTGGAGTGTTTGCTTCGAAATCCAAACTGATGATTTGGGATTAGGTTTATTGATTCTACGATTGGTTTGAGATGCTTTAAAATCAGTCTTTCAAACAACTTTGAAGTTGAGGGAAGTAGAGATATTGGTCTATATGAGGATCTTCACCTAGTTTAGGAATCATTATCACGTCAGCTACTTTTCAGACACTTGGTACATACTCAGGGTTAATTGTTTTATTCATTACCCCTTAAAGGTTGACTAACTCTTTGTTAGGCAGTTGTTTCCGGACTTCCGCAGTGATATATGTATGTATGCATGTTATTTATTTATTTATATTCATTTATTTATATAAAATAATTAACTTAAGGTAAGTTTATAAGTGGGTATATGTGTATAATTAGAAAACTAAGCATGTATTTATACAATTGTATTTCTAATATGGGATATAAGTAGTTTTTTAAATCTTAAGCACACGCTTTCATTTTTTATTGCTGCAGGTAGTTCATTGTACAGTGTTAGACCACGATACTTAAGAATATTTTGTGTTCTAGAGTCGCTATATAAATTAAGTCTAAAATCTGAGTTTGTTCTTAAGTTATACGGTTGAGAGTCCCCGATGTAAACTAAATTCAACGTTAAGTAGTTACGGAGCAGGTTGTACTTTATTTTAAACAGAAACATTAACACGTTGATTATGATCAGTTGTTTGATGTTCAACTATTTTAAACAGGATAATATCCATGTAATTGGTGTATAAAAGCTACATTTGAGAATAGTTCTCATGGATTTATTTTGAAGTACTTGTAGACGATTTATATGTTCATTATTACCTATAAATAAGATCGTAGAACAAAATTCAAAATGTGGTTTAATAATCGTATTGAATACATTGACCACGCATACTTATTTAGATGGCGCTGCAGTCCGGGGTGGACCTGGGCCTCAACCAAAAAACCTCTCCAGCCAGCACGGTTACGAGCCAGCTGCCTCCAGTTGTGCACGCCAAGTTGGTTGAGGTCCCCCGCCACCTACCGCGAGGTCGTCCTCTACTGCGTCGTCAATCTCGGGTGGATTCGAAGAATTTCTTAGCGAGTACGTTGGGCTCCATCCGCTCTAAATGACCCAGCCATCTTAGTCACTGTATGTGAACTCTTCTGGCTAACTCGATGTCCTTGTACAGGCCGTATAGTTCAGCATTGTTCCTTCTCCTCCACTCACCGTCTATGCAGATGGGACCAAAGATCGCCTAAAGAACTTTTCTCTCGAAATAACCAAGGGCATGCTCATCCGGTTTTGTCAAAGCCCATGCCTCTGCGCCATACAGCAGGACTGGGATGATTAGTGTCTTATAGTGAGTTACCTTAGTAGTTCGAGATAGGGCTTTGCTACTCAATTGCCGTTTTAGCCCATAGAAACAACGATTGGCAAGAGTAATTCTTCGTGTCATCTCCCTTCTGATGTCATTTGCGGAGTTCACCATAGAGCCTAGGTAGACAAGATCCTTTACTACCTCAAAATCATATCTGTCTATTGTGGCGATCTGTCCAAGATGCCGATGTTGAGTCTTCTTTTTGTAGACAGCATATATTTGGTTTTGCTTTCATTGACCGCTAGACCCATCTTTGCTGCCTCGATCTCAATACTCGTAAATGCCCCCTTGACTGCTCGCTGAGTTCTTTCAATTATGTCAATGTCATCGGCATAAGCAAGTAGTTGTACAGACTTGTAAAATATTGTACCTTTGCGCATATTGTGGTTATATTTTTTTCGGATTCTTTTAAGGAACCCTATTTTCTTTGACACTTTTTTCGCTACATAAATCATATGACTATTAAAGTTCAAACAATTATCCAATATTACGCCTAGATATTGAATTTCACTCACTTGTTCGATGGCTTTTCCTTCAATTACCAAATTAATAATGTCACTACCATTTATCACCATGCATTTAGTTTTCTTAGCATTGATTTTCAGTTTGTTGTAGCCATAAGCAAAGGTATTCTAGGTCGTCCTTAATGAATTCAACAAATTCACTTAAATTTTTACCACTTATGAACATAAGAGCATCATCGGCAAACAAACATATTTTACACATTTTTAAAACTTTACACATATCATTAATATAAATTAAAAACAGAAGGGTGCCACGTATGGTCCCTTGTGGTATACTAAAACATGTATTTCTCGCACTGGATGTTGAACTATTCACACAGGTCCTTTGGGTTCTATTAGTTAAATAAGATTTAAACCAGTTAAGTTCCACGCTTTTTACGCCATATTTAGAAACTTTACTGATAAGCACATTACGGTCAATTGTTTCGAATAATCTTTGAAAGTCCAAGAATAGTGCTACGATCTTTTTACCGCTATGTCTTTCTTCCTTCAGAGCCATTATCACCCAGTTTAGGGATGTTTGACAGGAGTGGTTTGCCGAAAGCCCGATTGATTTTGTATTAATAACTCGACATCACAAACATATTTATAAAATTGTTCGTACGCGAACTTCTGAACAATTTTCTCTAACAGAGGCATCATATTGATGGGCCTAAATTTATCACAGTCTTTCGTGTCCGTCTCTTTGGGTATTGGGATAGCGGTAGATTCCTTTATAATTTTTCGGGAATTCACCGCATACAAAAGAATCGTTAATTATACGTAAAATTATCGCCCTGTCGCCTGATCGCCTTATCTCACATTTTAACTCGCGCATTTTAATCGGTGGAATCATAGAACTCTTCACAGATAGCATCATTAGGCTTTAAGGTATTCGCTAGGTGGTCTGCAAAAGCAGTAGCTTTTTCCTCATTGCTTTTAGCCCATTGCATATTACTGCATCGAATTGGAGGAATATGATTTGTTGTTTGTTTTAGATAAAGGGGTTTCTTAGGTTTCCTACTGTTGCTGTATAAAGCGCAGCACGCCGCAATGGGAGGCGATGTCGCAACAATTGAGTCAAAACAAATGATATACTAAGACTAATTTTTATTATTAAATTATTGGGTATTAATACAAATTTCAACTTACGAATTAATTAATTCTAAGCAATGATGAATTGAATGAACTCATTACTATACGAAACTACGTACCAAAGAAGAACATGAATAAACTATATCATGTTGTGAAATGACACCGGTGACATACTAATGCCTCTGCCGATGTGCATGTCATTTGATGCTTGCAAATGTTGATTGATTTTTATTGGAGTAATTGTTTGGCATAATTGTCTCGTGCAGTTATTATATCACATCAATGTGTATACCACTTGACTCTTGCCATTATTACACCACATCCTTCCCCAAAAAAAAAATTTATTTATATCTCTTAAGATTTAAATAAATGTTATTATCTATGTCAATGTTCATCTGCAAAGACAAGAGTAAGATGTCCCGCTGGAGTAACCGAAGAGTTTCCAATCAAAGTCGGGGTGCACCAGGGAAGCGTCTTAAGTCCTTTGCTCTTTATTACAGTCCTTGATTATCTGCTTGAAAGTAAAGTGATGGACCCCAAGGTACATCAGTTATTCTTTGCTGATGATGGAGCCATCATAAGTGAAGATCCTACATCCATGCAACGGGCACTTGATGTGTGGGTGGACGCTCTGGAGGGAAATGGGTATCGCATTAGTTCAAAAAAGACAGAGTACTTGTGCTGCGCGTTCTCTGATTCATTCAGGCCTATTCCAAACATTTATTTGAATGGAACAGTGCTTCCCAAGTGCGAAAAGTTCAAATATCTGGGATCTATGATCAATATCAAAGCAACTTGTGATGACGACATCAATCATCGCGTAAGCGTAGGATGGATGAAGTGGCGAGAAAATTCCGTTATCTTCTGTAACAGAAAAATGCCACTTAAGTTGAAAGGAAGGCTCTACACCGCAGTTGTGCGTCCAGCGCTCACATACGGTTCACAATGTTAGACGATGTACAAAACGTATGAGAGTAAATTAACGGCAGTTGAGATGAAGATGCTTCGTATGACAGCAGGAGTGACAAAGCTTGATCGAATAAGAAGTTCGAAGATCCGTGGAAGCTTTCACATCAAGGAAACCATCGTATAAAAGATAGAGTGCGACCGGCTCAGCTGGTATTGCCACGTTCAAAGAAGAGATCATTTGAACCCTGTTAAAAAGGCAATATCAATGCACGTTCCAAAGACATCGCGATGTTGGAAACGCAGGCCTATAAACGCCTGGATCAGACAAATGCGACGACATCGGCATTTCATTGGCCTCAGTAACCGCGTGATCCAAAATCGGCAGGCTTGCCGATATTTTCTGAGGCCAAATAGGCGAACCCCACAGGCGGATCAGTGGAAATGCGATGAAGTGGGAGGGTTATGATCCCTTATTTTCGGATCATAACCTCGCTGATAAAAGGAAGAAGAAGAAGAAGAATGTTCATCTGATCTACAAATGTTCTATGTTTATGCTTGTAGTTTTACATGTTCTATTGTTAATTTAATCACCGGAGAAATTCTCAAAGTTTTACCTAGACAAGCTTTGATTAAGCTTCTCTATATTGTAAATGCTGCGCTCAGATTAAAACACGTTCCGAGCCAATGGAAAGTTGCGGAAATAATAATGGTTTTAAAACCAGGAAAACCGCCAAATGAGGTAAAATCGTATAGACCAATTTCGCTTCTTCCAGTCATATCTAAAATTTTCAAAAGGATATTACTAAGGCGTCTCCAACCGGTTATAGACGAAAATAATCTTATCCCTGACCACCAGTTTGGGTTCAGAAGTAAGCATTCGACGATTGATCAGGTGCATAGAATTACTGACGTAATCGAGAAAGCACTTGAAGAAAAAAAGATTTGCTCAAGCGTATTTCTTGACGTCTCGCAAGCCTTTGATAAGGTGTGGCATGATGGCTTGAAATCCAAACTACAACAAGTTCTCCCTGTATGCTTATACGATGTTCTAGTATCATATGTCGGGAATAGACTCTTTCGTGTTAGACATGGAATCGAATACTCCGAGCTCAAAAAAATTTCGGCCGGCGTACTGCAAGGAAGCGTTCTTGGGGCACTTCTCTATTTCTTATATACTCGTGACATATCTACTGAATAAAGATGGCACTATCCTTGCTATATTTGCCAATGACACCGCTGCCCTTGCAGTAGGCAAAACAATCAAAGAAACGACTACAAAACTGCAAAACACACTGAAAAATGTAAATGAATGGACGAGGAACTGGCGGATCGCCCTTAACGAATCTATATCAGTTCACGTAAATTTCATTTACAAGAAAACTAATAACTTGCCAATTTTCCTAAACTCGGCCCGAATACCTTTCGCAAACGAAGCCAAATACGTGGGAATGACACTCGACGCAAGGCTGAAATGGAATTCGGACGTGAAAATAAAACGTAAAGAACTCGAAAGCAAATATAGAGAAATTTACTGGTTACTCGGAAAACATTCTCAGCTCAGTTCTGAGAATAAACTGCTTTTATACAAGCAAATGATAAAGCCAGTGTGGACCTACGGTATACAACTTTGGGGTTGTACCAAGAAAACAAATGCCAATATTTTACAAACTTTTCAAAATAAAGTGCTAAGAGAAATTGTCCAAGCACCGTGGTATATAGAAACGACGATATCCATAGGGATCTCGGAATTCCGACAATCGAAGCTGAAACTAGAAGCTTCGCGAGAAAGCATAGAAACCGACTAATCGGACATGTCAACAATACAGTCCTACAAATTTTGGATGAGAGCAATTTATTGCGCCGACTACAAAGGACGAAACCCTTCGACTTGGCGAGATAATGATAAACCGCGTCTAGATTGCGGAACATGCAGGATCTTTCAGTGGAAAGTAACCTGCCAAACGTTTTTATTTCGTGATAGAAAAATTGCTTGATAAGTTATTACTTAGTCGCGATATCTAACAAAATTATATCGAAGGGTGGTGTTTTTTTAGTCAGTAAGAATCTGAACAAATAAGGTCTAAAGTACCTTATACCCCAATGGATTGCTAGTCGCTCTTTCTCAATTATAGGATTATTTAATTCATGTTTATTTAATGATTTGCTTGCATATGTTACAGCCTTATCTGTTCCAATTTGTTCTTGTGAAAACACGGCTCCTAAAGCAAAATTTGAGGCACCAGTTGTTAGTATAAAGAGTTTTGCAAATTCTGTATAACTTATTACTTGTGGTGCTAGCAACGTTTACTTTAGTGTGCTAAATGCTTGCCGGACTCGTCCGTCCATGTGAATAGTTGTTTCTTTTTTAATAACTAATCTAACGGTCTTGCTATATCTGCGAAGTCTTTGGTAAACCTCCTATAATAGTTACTAAATTCTACAAATCTTCTTACCTTGTCAGCATCTTTCGGTACAGGATAAGTTTTGATAACTTCATGCTTTAATGGGCCTGTGCAAATTCCATTTGGTGTGATCAAATGACCTAGATATACTACTTCTGGTTTCAAAAAGTTACACTTCTTTGGATTCAATTTTGAATTATATCGTCTTAATCTTTTCAGTGCTTTAACCAAGTTCTCGTTATGTCCTCTCAAATTTTTACCGAACACTATTATGTCATCCACGTAAAGGAATGCTGAATCTTGTAGACCACTTGGTGAAATTAACTTGTCATATCCAATGCGGAGAAATATTTGCCTTTCCTAGTCTGT
The DNA here is from genome assembly GCA_945910035.1 of Brachypalpus laphriformis. Lineage (NCBI taxonomy): Eukaryota > Metazoa > Arthropoda > Insecta > Diptera > Syrphidae > Brachypalpus > Brachypalpus laphriformis. The sequence continues at coordinate 110,438,492 of OX246756.1, forward strand.
CTAGCGCATCATCTAATCTAGTTAGTGGAAACTTATTATCTATAAGTACAACCTTTGTGTTCAGTGATCTGAAGAAGGGAGTCTATAGTTTTTAATATAGACTGGATTGCTGTCAGTTGTTGTGTTACGTTGTTCGTAGAAGTTGTTAACTGTCAGCGTTTCTTCTTCAATGTGAAAAATATCTTGGAATTCTTCACAAATACCTAGTATTAATTTTACAGTAGAGTCATCTAAACTATCGATCTTTATTTCCTTCTTTACATGCATGAATCTATAGGCGTTTTCACGCTTGTTGTGGCATGATACGATCTGGTAGCTGTTTAAAGGCTGTATGTCAATCATACCGTTTTCTACAGTCTCCTCGGTGTCCCTTGTGTTCATGACTTTAATGTGCTTTAAGCCCTTTGCTGGGACTATGGAATTGGCTACGAATATTCCCTTTTTTATTTTATTGCTTATGATGACACTGTCCTGCTTCAGCTGTAACTCTATCTTCTGGATCACCTCTGTTCTCGGTGGTATCGTGATTTTATTAAGACTTCTCATGTCCATATTCATTGGTAGTATTATTTGTTCCTCTTCTATATTTACCTCCAGCCAGTATCCCTTGTTATCTATTTTACAGATGTACGCCATCAAAAGATCATGTCCTAATAGTAGTAGTAGTAGTAGTAAATTAACTTAATTTAAACTTTGTTTATTCTTGTCAAATTCACAGTTTTGTTTGCAATGGCTTAAGCTGTCAGCCGAAAAGGGGAATTTATACTATATACATGCATTATGTGATTTACATTTATACAAATTCATAGATTAAATAATTGACAAAGTGCAATACTTTAGTAAAATTTTACCAATATAGTGCAATGAGTTTAAACGAATTCATTTACGATGAGGGTACGGTATTTTCCAAACCAATTTTGACCGTTCAGTATTGCAGTTAATTCATCCACTGTGGGAACATTTTTCCCCCAGTGAGCCGCCTGATGGCACCGAAAATAGGACATACTCCTATGGAATGTGACATGACCTCTCTGGATCTTTGATTGCAAAGCGTGCACTCAACATTGCGGTCGCTTCGATGAGGGATATAGCTGAGACGCAGGAGTTCACCTCTTACTTTAAATATAGTGGAGATGGTCTCGATGCTAAGGCTGACGGTGAAATAGTTTTTCTCCTCCAGATTTTGCTGCAAAATGTGATATGTTCTTCTAGTCTCACTTCGTTCCGTCCTATCTCTAAATAAAGCAAACTTAGATTCTCGTGTCTTCTCCCAAATCTTCTGCAGAGAGGTCCTCCAGGATGACGAATCCTCTTCAAGTAGTTGGACGTTATGCTCCGTACATAAACTTGACCATTCACGGAAGAACTGCGTTTTACTTTGAAGAAGATGAGTTGCTACTATGTGAGGAAGTTGGTGATTAGGGACTGCCATTACTTTCATGATATAATTAAAATGCATCTTCAGCGTAAACATGTACAGTGGTGGAAGACCTGTTTCCAGATACATCATATAGGTTGGAGTGTTTTCCGGTAGCCTAAATATTTTCTTAATGAAGTATCTGAGAAGTTTCTCGACTTCTTCAAATTGAAAGATACCCCACACTTGCGCACCATAGGATTGCTCTCATAACCGCTTCAAAAAGTTTAAATTTCACGCTGGGAGCAATTTTACTCTTCCCCAAGATACATCTCCAAGTGCAGTTGATAGCCGTCTTAGATTCCTTGAGCTTCCATTGCAGGTGGTTTTTAAGTGAAAGTCGTGGAGTGATGATAATGCCGTGATATTTGTACTCCTTGATTTTCTCCAGCTTCCAAGATGCGCCATGGTTGCCGTGCCATCAGGTAGGCGACTTCGCGGAAGGCCTGGAAATAGATGGTTGGACCAAGTCCGACATCTCTCCTGGAGCCGCTTAGGGATTCCTCCTGATGATTTGGAGTCAATGGCGGAGGATCGAGAAGGATGAAGAGTCCACCTGAGCATCCTACCCCCGCGACCCTCATGAAGGATTAGCGGGCCATTGAAAATGAATGAATAAATAAATGATTTTCTCCAGCTCCTCGTTTTCCCAGGTCCATTTTTCTTGCCGTTCCGTAAGATCATTACTTTTGACTTGCTTGTGTTAACTTCGTCCTAATAACGTCCTAATATCCCGTCTGTTGACAGATTCATTGAGTTATCCACAATGTGACGTATGTCTTAATATCTTATCTCCTATAATAAGGTCTAATTCGGATACACCTTTCGAAAATATTGCTTTATCAGTTATGCCATTTATCTGATAAACTGCATTATTATTCACCTCTTTTACAAAATATTTTTGGACACGGAAATATCCGCAATGTGAATACACCAACTACATTTTTAATTTTTAAATTAACGAAATTTGTAGGGTTATCTTCTTTATTTGAGTTTAGTATCTTGTTCTTCCAAAGTTTCCCCGATTCTGCTGACCGGGGATACCTGAGTTTTCCGGTTTAGTATTCTTACTTCGGCATCCCTGATACTGGTTGCTGTTTTTACCATTGTTACTGCTCCTATTATTGAAACTATCAGATGCTCTTCTGCTATTAAAACATCTATTATTGAAATATGGTCTTCTATTATTAAAACTTATATTATTGAAACTATCTGATGGTCTTCTACTCCTATAGCTTAAATGACTACCTTGTTGATTATTATACCTTGAATTTGTGTTCATACGCATTATATTGCTTTGGCCTGGTCGTGCTTCAGTTTCGGTAGCTAACTGTATCGCTTAAGTTTCGTTACTCTAGCTGCTAACACAACTTGTCCATTTGTTTCATTTAGACCATTTCTGAATGCATTTAGCCCAAGCTAGTCATTCCATCAAACAATTAGTTCTCTGCTAGTATCGTCCATTCTATCACTTTGTTGTGCTATCTGAACTTCGTATAATTGTGCTGTAAGCGCTTCTATCCTTTCAGCAAATGTGCTTACACTCAAGTTCCCTTGATACGATCTAGCTACTCGTAGCTCATTATGTATTATTAGTGGATCTTTTGTGCGTTGGTATATTTTAGTTAATGTTTTCTCTAAGTCAGCTAATTTGTTGGGTTTAGTTCCTAGTAGTATGCTGTTTCTTACTTTATCAGCTAACCTGGTTTCTAGTACTAATTTCTAATTTTATTTTGTCTTCTTCACTGGCTAGTGTGTTGCTATTCAAATTTAATCAGACCGAGAAAATTTGATAGTGTTTTTTTAATCACCATTAAATTCTGGCAGAAGTTTCCCAGTCGTCAAAATATCGAATTTTTCCATTTTATTGTCTTTCTGGTCTTTTTTATTTTATTTGGCTTACTATGTCCTTAAAATATGTTTTTGTGTCTTCTAATTCCTCGGTTTTTAGTCTGTCCCAAATCTGCAATATTTCTGATTGTTTTGTATGTTTTCACTAATATATACTCTATTTGGACTTTTTTTCTTAATTCTGTAGGATTGCTAACAATAATTTTAATTGGTGCATATTACTTTATGTCGTTTATTCATACATTGCTTATTCTATTTCTAATTATTTGCTTGCGTAGATATTTCTTATAGTAAGTATTTATTAAGTAAGATATAAAAGATTATCGTTGGTTATTGTTACGCCGCCGCCGTCACTTGCCACGTTGTTGGAGATGATTTCTTCTATTGAGTTCGCATGATATTCCTTCAGCTTCTGGATGAATGCTCTTTTTAAGTGTTGATCTGTTGTGATCGCGATTACCCTGCGTAGTTCAGCACGCTCTTGCCGTTGTTTTACTGCTTTGCCACCTCGCTGCCGCCTTCTGTTCTCTGGTTCTTTTGTTGTAACGGTTTGGTTTGTATGCCTTCTTCTGTACTCCTCTATTGTTAGGTATTTTGGTTCAGCATCTTTAGGTGTGGGTGTGTATGTTGGTGGTTCTTGCCTTTCGGCTTCCTCCGTTGTAGGTACGCATTCCTCCTCAGGAGTATCCTCCACACTGCATAACCCAGGTTGATCTAACTGCAGAAATATTTCGTCGACTTCTTCCCTTGAATAGTTCGCCATTCAAATGACTACTTAAAGTTCGAAGATGGCAAAGTTCGAAGTTAGCAGAATCGCCATGTAATGGTCCTTGTATGGTTCAAGTGTGGCAGGGTCGTCACATAATATTAGCACCTGGAATTTCTAAGGATAAAGGAGTTCCTTAGGTTTCCTACTGTTGCTGTATAAGGCGCAGCATGTTGCAATGGGAGGCGATGTCGCCGCAATTGAGTCAAAACAAATGATATGCTAAGACTAATTTGTATTATCAAATTATTGGGTATATGTATGTATATACAATTTTCAACTTACAAATTATGCTTATTCTATCTTAATTCTAAACAATGATCAATTGAATGAACTCATTACTATACGAGAATAAGTCCCAAAGAAGAACATGAATAAACAATAGCATGCTGTGAAATGACACCGGTGACACAATAATGGCCCTCCCGATGTGCATGTCATTTGATGCTTACAAAGGTTGATTTAAATTTCTTGGACTAATTGTTTGGCATATTTTTCCAATTATTTTGAAAATGTGCTCAAAAGCGTTTGCTATTCCCCTTCTGTTAATATTTAATAGTTCCTTGGAAAATTGTGACTTTCTTAGTATATGGAAGAAATCATTTATTACGCATGTTCATAAGTCTGGTTCCAAACAAGAAGTTGCAGATTATGGTCCAATCTGTAAAATATTCAACATTCCCAAGCTATTTGAAAAACTAGTGTATGATAAACTTACACCTGCTTTAAGGGGAGTTATTTCTTCACATAAACACGGTTTTGTTGCTGGAAGATCAACAGCAAAAAATCTCACAATTTTTTGTAATCTTGTTTTAAATGGGCTCGAGAAAGGTCTGTTATATGATGTCATATATAAAGACTTTTCTAAAGCTTTCGATCGAGTAAGCCACGAAGTGCTCTTGTTGAAATTAAAGAAAGTAGGTTTCCATTCAAATATCTTAAAATGGATTAACTCCTATCTAAGAGAGCGGGTTCAGTACGTTCAAATTAATAACCTACTTTCCTCACCAGTTTATGCTACCTCTTGAGTTCCACAAGGTAGTCATCTAAGTCCTCTGCTCTTTCTTATTTTCATAAATGATATTTCCGACATTTTTTCGTATTCACTATGTCTGATGTTCGCCGATGATATAAACATATTTCGATGTATTAACTCGACACAAGATTGTTTACGCTTGCAAGAAGATCTTAACAGATTGTCAGCTTGGTGCAATAAAAACGATTTGCATTTAAATGTTTCCAAGTGCCAAAGTCTTACTTACTGTCGCAATCATTCGCCCATTCATTATATATATAATATTGGTAACATAGCACTATCAACCGTATCCATTAAAAAATACGTAGGTGCTATCTTCGACCACAAACTTAGCTTTTTGAGTCACATAGATTTTATAATTTCTAAAGGCAATTCAATGCTAGGTTTCACTTTACGCAACTCTAAGCAGTTTTCAGATCCCCAAACGGTACAGTGTCTCTTTTTTGCCTACGTTAGGTCTGGTCTTGAATACTGTAGTACAATCTGGAACCCATTTTATGAGGTCCACTTCTTTAGAATTGAAACGATTCAAAAACCGTTCACGAGGACTGTAGTAAGAAGGCTTCAATGGAACATTGATATGCCTTCATACGATACTCGATGCAAGTTACTTGGGCTACTACCTCTTCACGTTTCGAAGGAAGTACTTCTCGATTATGTTTATTCGCGACATAATAATGAATCATATTGATTGTTCTCATCTTCTGTCATTAGTTGGGTTGTATACCCCTGTGAGAGTGCTTAGAAATCGTGTTCTATTTCATGTTCCTTAATCATAGAGTGAATTATGCTTTTAATGAACCAATATCTAGATGTCTAAGAGAAGCAAATACTGTCTGTGACGTTGTTGATTTTTCTCTTAATAGAAATGTATTTAAAACTAATCTACAATATTATTTTGACTTATAGTACATCTGGTGGAAGTTTATAAGTATTTTATTTTTATTTTGTTATTGTATATACATTTATTGTTTTTATCAAGTAATCATTTAAGTACTTTTATTGTAACTTGGCTAGATGAAATAAAGTGAATTGAATATTGAACAGCATATTGCACCTTGTATTCGCTACTGCAAAAATCTTTTATTTAAACTCGAAATGTCCTCGATCTGAAATAGTCTCTAAGCCATTCTGCTAGAGTTCCTCTAATTCCTGGTGCTTCTTACACGTCGATTATCTTATTATGGTCGAGGGTGTCGAAAGCTTTGCTGAGATCGAGGAACAGAACTAGCACATGATGTTTTCCCTTTTTGGAAGCCGTATTGATTTTTATTTAATATATTGTGCTTTTCGATGAATTGCCATATGCGATCAGCTACGATTTGCTCCAACATCTTCTCTACAGTTGGTAATATTGCTATTGGACGATAGTTTGCTATCTCTTTTTGGCTCCTCCCTTGTATATTGGTCTAACAAGTGCCTCTTTGTGCTTTTTTGGTACTATCGAAGTTTCAAAACTTAAGTTAATGAGCTTGGTGATGATGAGGTAAAAATATCGGTATGTTTTTTTAAATCGATTGCTCGAATGGAGCTTTTAGGTATGGAGCTTTTTGGGTATTCAATCTATTTAGCAAATTTACTACCTCTACCATGTTTGCTTCTCCCAAGTATGTTATACAGAGTTCTGTACTGCCGGGTTTTGATGATTGGATGCGATTGTGGTACATTTGTGGATGATAGTAGCTGCTTGTCGCGAAAATAGGTCACCAAATGCTTCTGCTAGTGTAACTGCGCTCGTACTTGGTGAGAAGTATTTCACAATCACTGCATTCATTGATGGTTTTGCACGTCCCAAAACTTCGTTAATTAACGCCCAGGTTTTTTTGGGGTCACATTTTGTTTGTTCAAACTGCTCTTTATAGTAAACATTCCTACTCCTCGAAATTTGTTTATTGATTCGATTCCGAAATAGTTTATATTCGGTTTCGTATGTCAAATTATTTTGGTTGTTTCTCCATCTGCGGTACAGAATATCTCTTTCTTTACAGCTTTTTATGATTTCTCTGATAATCCATGCGGCATTTTTCCTATTACCTTACGCTTAGTGGACGATTGTTGACTTCTCATAAATTTCTGCCATTTTATCAGCTAGGGCATTCAAAAGTGTGTCGGCGTTGTTTTGTTCCAATATTGGGGTCCAATCTGTGGATCTTATCAGCTGATCTACTTGGCTAGTGCTTATGACTAAGCGCAAAGTTGGGTCATTTTCATTGGAGCACGCCTCATAGACTCCGTACATAGCGCTATAGTGATCGGATATATTATTCTCAACTATAGCCGAAAATGACTTATGCTTTGTTAGGTTCACCAGTATGTGATCAATTAGTGTGGAGGTTCCTATATTCAAATCGATTCTGGTAGCCCCCTAATGACATTATTGTTCTTTGAAAAGAAAACCCAAATCCCAGAGCACTCAGACTCTCCGGTCCATTGTACTGAGCCCTAATGACATTGCGCAAACCCTTAATACCCAGCTTTTCCTGATAGTTGAGGACGTAGGATTTCGTACTTTCCTTAATAGATAGTTAATTTATTCGTTATACGATTTTTACATAGGTTATAGCCCAATTTACAATAATAGTACAGAGATTTGATATCTTTATTTTATCCTTCTACTGAAGCATTGTCTTCTATACATTTTAAGTTTTTATAATAGATTTGCAAGTTTATTTTAAAGGAAAATAACGAAAAAATCTTTATGTAAAAAAAAAAGTTAAATTATTTTAGAAATAATTAAATTAGAAATAAATAACACCAGTAATTGTTAATAAAGACTGGGTTATAAAACAACAGGTGGGAAAATAGTTAATAAGTAAAACGAATTAACATATAGTCATAAATAAGTTATTACTAAATAACAATTAATAAATAATATATAACAACATTAATTAAAAAGTAAAGTTAACAAATAATAAATAATAAATAATAAATAATAAATAATAAATAATAAATAATAAATAATAAATAATAAATAATAAATAATAAATAATAAATAATAAAAAATAAATAATAAATAATAAATAATAAATAATAAATAATAAATAATAAATAATAAATAATAAATAATAAATAATAAATAATAAATAATAAATAATAAATAATAAATAATAAATAATAAATAATAAATAATAAATAATAAATAATAAATAATAAATAATAAATAATAAATAATAAATAATAAATAATAAATAATAAATAATAAATAATAAATAATAAATAATAAATAATAAATAATAAATAATAAATAATAAATAATAAATAATAAATAATAAATAATAAATAATAAATAATAAATAATAAATAATAAATAATAAATAATAAATAATAAATAATAAATAATAAATAATAAATAATAAATAATAAATAATAAATAATAAATAATAAATAATAAATAATAAATAATAAATAATAAATAATAAATAATAAATAATAAATAATAAATAATAAATAATAAATAATAAATAATAAATAATAAATAATAAATAATAAATAATAAATAATAAATAATAAATAATAAATAATAAATAATAAATAATAAATAATAAATAATAAATAATAAATAATAAATAATAAATAATAAATAATAAATAATAAATAATAAATAATATATAATAAATAATAAATTATAAATTATAAATAATAAATAATAAATAATAAGTAATAAATAATAAATAATAAATAACAAATAACAAATAACAAATAATAAATAATAAATAATAAGTAATAAATAATAAATAATAAATAACAAATAACAAATAACAAATAACAAATAACAATTAACACAAAGTAAATAATGAACAATAAATAATAAATAATAAATAACAAATAACATATAGTAAATTATAGAATAATGATTGGTAACAAATTACGCATAACATAATACATATATATAATAAGTACTATAATGCGTAGATATAGACAAATTTCATTAAGTTTTGATTAAAGTTACTTGTTTAGTTGGTTAATTAGTGGGTTATCTGGTATATCACAGTTGTTTAAAAATGTATCTTTTAGTTTGCACAATCTATCAGAAATTAATTCAACATCCGCCTGAAAGTGCAAAATCATTGTGGAGTGATAACGAGAAAGATTAAGCATCATCTTGAGCAATTGTACTTTCCTTAACATTTATGTTAATATCGCCCAATATTATTATACCATTTTGCTGTCGCATATTTGTTATCTTCGCAAACTCATCAATGAAATCGTTTTCGTTGTGCTTCGGAGGTTGATGTCGCAATATTAAGCCTTTCGTAATTTAATGGGTTATACGCAGTTAGAAATTTAAAAAAAAATCGATTCTTTTTACTGCATTTTCGGAATGAACATATAGTTGAGTATATTCTCTGAAAATTTTAAATCGATCCGGCAAATATTCTTGAAAATACAAGCACATTTGCAAGGATGTCCGAGAGCGTTTTGTGAACGTCTTTTGAAACTTTGAACGCGTTTTGCAATTTTAACACAACCTTCTTAAATATATTCTTCAGGGATTGATCGAAGGAATAGGTTAGGTTAGGTTAAGTTAGGTAGGGTTATCATAAAACACTAGGGACCAAATTGGGCCCATCACGATCACTAGGAAACCTTCACGACAAAAACCTAAACCCATTCCCCCAAGCAATTAATCTCCCTATAAAATTTGAAGAGATCCTTGTTATGCTTCAAGGACCTCACCTCCTCCAAGTTATCGAAGAAGTATCTACCCAGGTACTTTAGCCTTGTCATGGCAATTCCTTGACATTCACAGAGTATATCAGTTATATCCTCTGAGACATGTAGGTCGTCGCAGTACCTACAAACATCCGTATCGAATAACCCTAGTCTCATAGTCTCTTAGGAGACATTGCCCTGAGAGTATGCCTATCGCTGTTCTTAGCCTCGATCTATCTAACTTAATTACCTCCCCAGATTTTCTGCGATCTAACACAGGCCACAAGGCCTTAGGCACCCTGTGACCATCTAAGTTTGACCATCTTAGATTAGCCGTGTCAATGATTTTATCCCGAATAATTCCCTTAGCCACGCACCCTGGTGGTTTAATACTACCAATTATATCGCCACGTGGGAGCCCCGCGAACCCCACAGGCGGATCAGTAGAAATGCGGTGAAGTGGGAGGGCTGTGATCCCTTGTTATCGGATCATAGCCTCGCTGATAAAAGGAAGAAGAAGAAGAAGAAGAAGAAGAAGAAGTGGGAGCCCCGCTCCTCTTTTAGCCAGCGCGTCGGCTTGCTTGTTGCCTTCGATATCGCAGTGTCCAGGTACCCAACATAATCTGACTCGGTTCTGCGTACATAATGCCCTAAGCATTGCGCGGCAATTCCTGATTATCTCAGATTTGGTGACGTAAGACTCTAGCGCCTTTAGCGCAGCCTGACTGTCAATGTAGATGGCGATATTCTTATCGGATATTGATCTCATCTCAAGTAATTCCGCAGCTTTAAGTACAGCTAAAACCTCTGCTTGGAACACACTGCATGTGTCCGGAAGTCTCAGGGTCATTTTCATTTCATTTATTTCATTTATTTATTTAAGTTTAAATCTTTTACATTAGACCAATTGATCTCTTAAATTGTAAAAGTACAAGTTAATCATTTCACAAATTCAATAAAAAATGAAGCTACAAAATCGATTTAAGACATTAATAAGAAAATAATACATAAGTAATAACATTATAAAAGCAAAACTTGACAATTAAATCCATAAATAAACCTTAATTCTAATATAACTCTAATATAACTCACTAGACAAATACGCGAATAAAACAGCATCAAAATTATCCGCACAAAAAAGTCTTCTTACGTCGAGAGGTAACGAATTCCACAGACGAATGGCATTTACGAAAAATTGACGCTCAGAAGATAAACATTTAAAATTAGGATGAATAAGAACAAGTGAACGTGAAGAGTTTGAGAAATGCAATTTATTATAAAGGTATGCAGGTTCTCTTGTTATAATTACTTTGCGCAATAACTTTAAACTACAGTAGTCAAAATAGGAATTCAAGCTACACCCAAGTATTGTTTTTACGTATCTGGAGACATGATCGTAGCGCCTGAGATCATATACGTATCGAACTATATTGTTGAACGCCACATTTAGCTTCCGTTTGGTGTCTGCACTATGGTTACAAAATATTTCGCATCCATAGGATATCATAGGAATTATGAGGGCTCTCACGAGCATCAATCTGGTACCAAAAGGCGTATAATGCTGAGAAAGGGAGAGGTTCCTTAAACAACCGTAAACTTTGCCAATCACTGTACGGACGTGATTATCCCAGGAAAGCGTTCTATTGAACCAGACGCCGAGATTTTTGACCTTATCAATATATTCAATTGGGGTGGCTCCGAGAGAAATGGTAGGGAAGTAGCTCAAATCAAGTTTGTTTCTAAAAATGACTAGGCATTTAGATTTGGTTGGATTTAGCCGCAAGCGATTACTCTCGGACCAATTTAAAATCCTTTGCAAATCATGGTTCAGTTTACTAGCACCATCCTCTATAAGTCCTAGCCGGCAACTCATATAGAGCTGTACATCATCAGCATACATATGTACGGATGAAGTTTTTATACAGCGAGGAAGGTCATTTATAAAAATAGAAAACAGCAAGGGACCTAAAATAGAACCTTGCGGAACCCCGCTCAGAATGTTAGCTAGTTGAGACTTACTGTTGTTTATGACGACTGTTTGTTTCCTTTCATATAGGTACGACTGTATTAAATTCACTGCGGACGACGAGAATCTGAAATCAGTTTTAAGCTTATCTAATAGTTTTACGTGATCCACAGTGTCAAATGCCTTAGAGAAATCTAGGAGTGTCAGAAATGTGATTAAATCATTATCGATTGCAATTCTTATATCATCACTTACTTTTAACAGAGCAGATATACAGCTGTGCTTTGGTCTGAAACCTGACTGGTTATTACATATTAGCATATTCGAATGCAAGAAACTCGACAATTGATAGAAAAGTAGTTTTTCCATAACTTTTGACAGATACGGAAGAATTGAAATTGGCCTGTATTCTGGCGGTGAAAGTCGTGTTCCTGGATTTTTAAGAATTGGAACAACTTTGGCCAACTTCCATGCTATGGGAAAATATGATGCCGAGATCAACGAATTGAATGTATGTGTGATCACTGGGAGTATATGGGGAAGTATAATTTTAATGAAGAGTGGATGAATGTCATCAATACCTACTGACTTCGATTTTATGCTGAGAATAGCTCTAACCACATCTGTTTGCTCAATTCCTGAAAATTGAAATTCATCTGCTCCAGCCGCTGCTATGTTTGAGATATTTGAAATTGCAGATGTTGACCTTGTTGTTTGAAATTTCAAAAATTCAGCATTTAAGGCTTCCGGATCTACTGCACCTAAGCTTCGTTTTTTCTTTCTTCCTACACCAATATCGCCCAAATTTTTCCATAAGGTAGTGGATGGGAGATTATGATTTAGCCTAGCCGAATAAAATATTTTCTTGGCCTGTTTTATTTTGGAAACAACCTCATTGCGCAACAAGCGGAAATCGTTATACAAGTCAGGAAGTTTGAAACGCTTCCATCTTTTGTATGCTAAGTCACGTTGATTTCTGAGCCGAAGGATTTCAGAGGTGAACCAAGGATTGTTTGGATATTTAACAATTTTGCTTTTAAGTGGAACATGATTATTGAACAAATGTCGTATGTTATTCTGCAAACATTCTACTTTTTCCTCGGGGCATGTCATAAAATATATTTGTTGCCAGTTAGTGTCAAGCAGATCTTGCTCCAGAGCACTATTATTTATACGTTTGAAATCCCTATACGTGTATTTCAAAGGCATATTACACACGTCTCGTTTCAAGGTTACGAAAATAAGATCGTGCTTGGAGAAAACTGGAGACGACAGTTGACTGTAGAGACTAACGTCTTTATGGTCACTAACAAAAAATAGGTCCAGTAAGGTGTTTGTGGTATTTGTGAAATGCGTGGGCATCGATATGTTAACTGGACTTAGGTTAAAAGTGCTCATTGTCTGAATAAACGGTTCAGACATTTCTTTGTTCAACAAGTTACAATTGAAATCCCCGCTGATTATTATATCTGCGAAAGAAGTAGAAATATTTTCGAGGATTGTGTACAGAGGAGTACAGTCTATGCTACTATTTGGTCGATATACAACTCCGACTAGGCTTTTATTTCTCTCAAGTGTAATTTCTATAAAACAGAAAAATATTGCACAACTAGGACAAGAAGTAGCAACAAGTCTACAGTTTATTCCACTTCGAACATACATTGCCACTCCACCTCCGATCCTACCATGCCTATCCACGCGAAACATTTTGTAACCATTTAGATTGTATAGATCATCACAATTCTCAACTTGAAACCATGTCTCCGATACACATATAATATCAATACTTGACTCCAAAAATAATCTTCTAAATTCATCAATCTTTGGGTAAAGGCTCTGTGCATTTATGTGACAAATGTGCAGGCCTCTGTACTGTTTACATAAAACATTTAACATAACACGTAAATTATCGTTAATACCTTCGCCATGTACTACATTTTCATCAGTCGTACTCATAAAAAATGATTACGATTGAGGAACGATAAATATTGTACGACGTAAGACACCATGAATACGGACAAACGGATAAACGTTTAATTATTTTATTTAATGATTGTCTAGTGAGTTTTAAAAAATTAATATAAAAATATATTGCTTTGAAAGTTTTACTAAAAATGGATAAATATTTGCTTTCTACAAAGCAACCTGTAGGTTCATATCTCTCGAGTAAATACCTGACCCCGTGCCCTCACTGGTCTTAGAACCATCTGTGTATATTGCAATCTCGTTATGGACAGAGACTGTCTTCCTTTGCCAGTCCTCTCTAATAGGATACAGTACTTCTTATGGTGTGTCGAAGTCTAAGGTGCCAAGCATATCGTCCGATTCGTCAGGGATTCCGGGAAAAGATTCCTTGAGAATGGAGCTGTGTCCTATGTTATTAGTCATGAAGAGACCAACGTTAGTGAGCCGAAGCGCACTGTTGCCTGCTTGAAATCTAATTTGTAGGTCTAATGGTAAAAGATACAGGAAGATCTCGAGTGCAGCCGTAGGTGTTGTGCGTAGAGCACCTGTGATGGCAATGCAGGCTGATCTTTGTACCATGGCCAACATATCCCGTGTGTTTTTCGTATTCGTTGCCTTCCACCACACAAGAGCCCCGTACGTAAGGATGGGTCTGACTACCATGATTTATAGCCAGTGCATCATTGCGGGCTTCAGGCCCCATTTTTCCCCCGCGGTTCGCTTACAGATGAAGAGAGCATTATATGCTTTGCGAACTCGTTCCTGTATGTTAAGTTTCCAATTTAGTTTCCTATCCAGCATTATACCAAGAGATCGAAGAAATAAGGTTTCAGAAAATTATCTCTATATTTTAAACAATTTAACCAAAAAATGTTGGTCGAAAATCAGAATTTTTTCTTTTTGGAGCCGCCATTTTGTCAAAAATTAAAATTTTGACTATTCCTTCGATCAATCCCTAGACTACCATTTGATAGCCAGTTTCATGAAGCCTCGGGTAAAAGATTGCAAAGTGATCCTGGAAGAGTCGAGCGCTCGGCAACACCGTCTCCTGCTAACAGAAATTTTTATGAAGACACAAAAAAAGCAAACAAATAAGGGTCTCTGAGAAAATCAAGTGGTACAATCTGGACAAAGAAAAAGGCGAGCCTTTTGTTTTCGTAATGAAAAATTACCTCTCTCACACCATCAACGGAGCTGAGGATGAAAAGTGCAGAGCATAAAATATGTGGGATTCCCTAAAGAACTTTTGAATGAACTGTTTCCCCGGCTATACTTTACAAGAGCCACGCCTTACTGTGAAGAAATACCCAACATTACAGTCCATGAAGTTAGTGAGGCGGTCAAATACTTAAAAAAAACGAAAAGCGGTTGGCTCAGAATTCTCATCTCCAAATTTGTGAGAGGTGATCCAATGCCGAATCAATGGAGGGAAAGTTACCTTCTCCCTGTATACAAAGGGAAGGGTGATACGCGAAAGTGTGATAACTACCGTGCGATCAAGCTGGTGTCACACATCATGAAGATGGTTGAGCGGATATTAGTTGGCCGACTGCGAAAAATAATACGGCTATCTGATGATCAGTACGGGTTTGTCTCGCGTAAATCAACCACAGATGCAATGCAAAGTATAAGGATCATAATGGAAAAACATCGTGATTCCTTAAAGGATTTGCATGTTGTACATATTGGTTGACTTTGAAAAGGCGTTCAACAGACAATCATGAGATCTGATATGAGTGGCGCTAAGAGATCGTGGGGTTCCAAAGACCTATGTACCGATGATCATGGCCATGTACGAAAGAACAAAGACAAGAGTAAGATGCCCCGCTGGAGTAACCGAAGAGTTCCCAATCAAAGTCGGGGTGCACCAGGGAAGCGTTTTAAGTCCTTTACTCTTTATTATAGTTCTCGATTATCTGCTTCAAGGTAAAGTGATGGACCCCAAGGTACATCAGTTGATCTTTGCTGACGATGGAGCCATCATAAGTGAGGATCCTACATCCCTGCAACGGGCACTTGATGTGTGGGTGGACGCTCTGTACGAAAGGTAGGCCTATAAACGCCTGGATCAGACAAATGCGACGACATCGGCATTTCATTGACTTCAGTAACCGAGTGATCCAAAATCGGCGGGCCTGCCGATATTTTCTGAGGTGAAATAGGCGAACCCCACAGGCGGATCAGTAGAAATGCGATGAAGTGGGAGGGTTATGATCCCTTAATTTCGGATCATAACCTCGCTAAAAAAAGGAAGAAGAATAAGAAGAATAAGAGTTTTTTCACGGTCCCACCTCTCGCGAACGTCTGACAAACATCCGAGAGTATTGTTGTCACGAAAAAGCTTCTCAAATCGCCGTTCGGACTCGGCATTAAACTGTAGGTCCCTTCCATTCGTGTGAAAAATATAACGCACACAACATGAGTGGTTGCGGGAAGCTAGGCCCTGGCACTTTAAAGAGCTGTTGCGCCAAATATTTGTATTTGTAATAAGAAGAATCGCTAGACTTATCTATCCACTAATAGAATCTTTTTGGTTTTTGTATTTTAAATAATCCAAACCGAAGATATCATGCTCACAGGCAGACACATTTTTTTGGAGGACCTCCAGGAGATCGTCTACAGGAGCACTGTAACTCAATATTTTTAAAAATTAAATATGCCGATATGAAGTTATAAGTTGCCACTACATGTGTTAATACTTCTTGTATTCGTCAAATAAAATTCCTTTTCAGAAAAAAGTCGTAAATAAATAACTTTTTTTGACATTGCAACTGCGTATAACCCCTTAAACGATTTTTAATAAACATGGCTACACATAACCCTTTCCTCTTTTCTCTATTTTCAAATTCAAAACATAATCTATCCAAGTTGTATAGATTATTTTCTTCTATTTTAATATTAGTTTCTCCTAACACAATTACATCAATAAAATTCAGTATCGGACACTTACTTGCACAAAAGACATCCCAATTTTTTTTCAACGATCTAATATTCAAACACAAACGACGAAAATCCAATTGTTTAACTTCATCTTTTACATCAGGAAAGTCTCCAAACTCCATACAATTTAAATCAAAAAATAATTTGATCTGTATTATCCATTAAAATGATAAAAACAATTATACTCCAATCAATTTAGGCAATTAATTTCGTCTTATTTTGTTTATATCATTCATGCATTGAATAAACAAAACTTCTGCTCTCTCTTCCGGAGTTCACCTACACAAATCTCCAACCTGCTTCTATTGCTATTTTCTTTGTTTGTTGCGTGTCGCTTGTATCTAGCGACAAGCGGCAAGCGACAAGCGACATGGCAGAATCGAAAAAGATCTCGAAGCACACTACTCTCCAGAAATGATAATTTTGTTGAAAGTTTCAAAGAAATCTGATTTTTTTTTTGGTCTGTTTAGTTTTTTCTCCACTGTTTGGCTTGAAATGAATCACAGAAATATTTTATTATACAATGTGATCCGCCACAAAAGATAAACCTAAAAAATACATTAGAAAATGGTTCGTTTACTTTTTTCACTACTTTTTTGCTCGGATTAGCTTTTAGACACCCTGTTATTACTTTAATCATGAACTTTTGAATATTTTAATAGTAATATATTATGTTTATCCCCTGTGGTGAGAGTCTTATTTCAACAGAAGGTTCTGGAACACCCTGGAAAGCATTTTTCTCAAAATTCGCGTTCTCCCGGAATGGTACTCGCAAGCTCTTATAAAATCATTCCATGTTTCGTCTGCAGATCTTCCAATGTTTTGTGCAATTGGGATTTCACAAGATGCCAAACATTTTCTATGACATGTATGTAAGTCAAGACTTTGCGGAGGCCATTTTAAGTCTTCTTGTTCGACTTCCGATAAAAACCGTTTCATGTTCCAGGTCGTGTGTACGGGTGCATTATTATGTTGGAGTAGGAAATCGTTGCCGATGAATATTGAGCCTACCACCAATGCAACATCATTTAGTACCTCTAAATAATGTGACTGTGCCATATGGTCGGAGCACCGCACAAGTGGACCCACACCGCAATATCATATGCATCCCCATATTATAACTCTACCTCATTTGGAATGCCCTGTGAGTTGTGTAACGGGTTTCTTGGCTCTTGTTTTAGAATCGGAGTAATAAAATGTTCGGCCATAGCTGCCATCCAAAGAACAAGCAGTCTCGTCAGTCCATATCACACTTCTCCAAAAAGCCGCTGGTTTGTTAATATGCTCCCTAGCAAATTGTAGCCTCAGCTTCTTATTTTTCGGTGTTGTATAGGGTTTTTTTTTGAATGACGTATTCTTGGATTTTGCTTTCCTTTAACCTTCTTCGTAACGTTTCCTTGTTTAGATCCTTCAAGACATTTCACATAGGTTACTTTTAAAAGAACGAACAATTCGGTTATTCTCCCTTTTCGAAGTAACCCTTTTTCTGCCTCTTCCAGTTCGGTTTCTTACACTTTCACGCTTTTTTTGTTTTGATAGTAAGTTGTTCTTCAAATGCAGTGATATTTTGCTGAAAAGTCTGCTGCCGAAACACCGCTTTCAAATTTTGCAACAATAGCCGCTCGTTTCTCCGTTGTTAGCTCCCTAATTCTAGCCATTTAAAACAACTTGACTGAAGGAATGATGACACTGAACTAGTAGTAACAATGACTACTTGATTCTCTTTGCATTGAGTAGTCGAAGAATTTAACTATCGTTACATATCCAGAACAGTCAATAGCAGTTGTGCAAATAATTTTGCCACCGTTTAGTAATGTCACAATCATTTTGAAACCTTCTTTTCCATGATTTTAACGGTTTCTGTTTGAATTTGATTTTGTTTTTTTATTTACCGTTTCAAGAAGATTTAAAAGATTAATAAGTTAAAAGTTGTACAATTTTATTGCAGTGATATGGTGTAAGAATTATATTGTGCAAATCATTTTGCCACTGACTGTATATAGTGTCTAATATCAAAACAATAAGATTGCTTTGGGTAAAAAAAACACAAGGGGCGGATGAATGTTAATCCAAACGCGCCAACAAAAAAGCCGATTTGAAATTAACACAGAAAGTGTGCCACCATACAATAATGCACTATATCGCATACGACGTTCACTAACCTAACTTTGATTCTTGAAATAAATTTCCTAACTAACTAGCTTCTTCTTCTTCTTCTTTTCTCCTTTGCCTTTGTCCCTATCCGTGGTCGTCCCTCCTTGTTCGAAGGCGCCAGGATCTTCTATCCTGGGTTGTCTCTGCTTCGATGTTGTTTCTCCTCATGTCCTTTCTTACGGTCCCAAGCCATGTGGTGAGTGGTCATCCCCTTCCTCTTGTGTGCTCCGGGATATCCATTGATTTTCGAACTATGTGGTTTTCGTCTCGGCGAAGTCTATTCTCTTGTAGTTTTTCTGTTATTGGCGTTATTTTCATGCTTCCTCTAATATACGTATTTCTTATTCAGTCAAGTTGTGTTACTCCTGCTGACCACCTGAGCATGCGCATTTCGGCCACATGTAGTTTTTGTGTATGTGTGCTTTGTGCTGCCCAAAACTCGGACCCGTACATCATGGTCGGCCTCACAGCCGTCTTATACACTTTGCCTTTCAGTTTTAGTGGTATTTTCTTATCGCAGAGCACTCCGGTAAGGCTTCTCCACTTCATCCAACCAGCATTTGTTCTAGTTACAACATCAGCATCGATTTTACCATCAGAACTTATTGTAGAGCCTAGGTATTTGAACTGGGTGGGCATCGTTAGTAATTCTTCCCCGATGTAAACTGTGTTTTTTGGCCGGAATATTGAGGTTCAGGTATTCCGTTTTGCGCACATTAATCCTTAGGCCATTGTTCTTCAGGGCCAGGTGTCATTCACTTAGCTTACGTTCTAGCTCATGTGCATCATCTTCAATCAATACTATGTCATCGGCATATAGTATATTCCAGGGATTCGGTTTTTGTATGGCTGATGTTAGACAGACCATAACAATGTTGAAAAAGAGAGGGCTTAATGCGGATCCCTGATGCACACCAACTTTGATTGGAATTTTCCCCGTGAGTCCTACTGGGCTTCTGATTTGCGTGGTTGTCTCAAGGTACATGTCCCGTATGTGTCCAATGTACTGTTCTGGCACTTTCTTCAATCTAAGTGCGTGGTATAGGAGTTCTCTCGGCACTCGATCGAATGCCTTTTCGAGATCTATAAATCCCATGTGTAGGCTTCGTTTGGCACTTCGATACTTCAACTATTATGCGAACGCTTTGTATGGCGTCCATTGTTGACTTTCCAGCCACAAATCCACATTGGTTTTCGGTTATGTGCACAGTTTCGCTTAGCCGTTTGGAAATAACTCTCTCCCGCAGTTTTAGCGTGTGAGATGTTAATTTGATACCGCGATAGTTTTACACATCACCCTTTTTTTAAATATTGGGACGAGGTAGCTATTCCTCCAACTATCGGGCATTTTTGCCCCTTCAACTAGTTTAGTGAAGAGCTTTGTCAGCCATTGTACCCCATCTATTTCTGTGGTTTTCCATATTTCAATTGGAATTTCATCTGGTCCAGTTGATTTTCCGTTCTTCATTTTTACAATAGCGGCTCTTCGGTGATTACAGGAATTTGTGTTCTATGTGCCTCCGCTTCTTCTAACTCTTTTCTGCGAAACTCTTCGGTCATCAGGTCTTTAAAATATTCTATGCATCGTTTTTTAATATCATGCTTTACTACCCTGTATATCGCCTTTCCCCCCTCTTTCGAGCTCAGGTTTTCATAGAAATCTTCGTATGCTTCAGCTTTTGCGACCGCTACAGCACGCTTGCATTCCTTGCTTGCTTCCTTATAGAGTTTTTTGCCCTCGTCCTTACTAATTAGCTGTTAGCGAATTTTAGTTAAACTAGTTAAGAAGAACTTTTATGATGACGGATTTAGTCTCAGCATTAGCAAATACAAATATGTACTGTTTACACATAATAATCATAACAAAAAATCCTCAGTATGCAAATACAGTACAAATGCAGAACACAAAACAAAATGCTCTGCACGAGTATAGCAGGGTCTTCACATGCAGTATTGTTCTCTATTATACAGAATAGATGGTCATCGTAAGTACAGAGTCAAGTACATATTTTCCGAAACTTTGGATAAAGTTATAATACGGCGCATTTCTTTGTAGACATCTATGTTCATATGCACTCACATATTTAGCATTAATATGAAAACACTATGTCAGAACAGACTTTGTGTAAACATTTGAATTTCCTCCTTTAAATGGTAATAGACCTACCCTCTTCGCCAAAATTAGTTAGGAGTTCATGTTATTGCTATTAATTACTTTTCCAGTACTCCGTTCAGTCTTTTATTTTTATAACAATAGCTTAACCTGTCTATATGCATACCAAACACCTCACAAAAGTCATGTTAACATTAAGTATTGTACTTGCCACAATGAACAGTAATAAAAGAACGAGCTTTTTTTTTTAGTTCCTTCAAAATATTTGTATTTGCACCATAGAAACTGTAAGTAAACATATCATAAACAGCCAACAACATTTATTTCGTCATGTATGCGCAAGCATTGCCAGTCGTATAGTATGTATGTGCGAATGTATGTATATGTAAGCTTTCAAAAAATATGAAAAATAAATTGCCTTAAAGGATGAAGGCTATGCACGATTCGTAAATACTATAAGGTATGGTCAATTTACTGTTTAAAGCTGCATGACCTCATCAATTCGCTTGGGTCGTGTTGATTATACCTGTAGATACGGGCTCAATTGTGTGCGCTAGTAGGTAAAGTAAAGTTCCATTAACAAAACGTTAGACATTGTACTAAGGAAAATCTTGTAATCATATTTGATTTTCTTATTGACTTGAAATCTGTTTGACTAAATACATATATACGTTTAAAGATTTAAATTTATTCCAATTTCCCAAAAACTAAATGAATAATAATAATAATAATAAAGAATGGGGTGCGCTAGTAGTAAACACATGATTCCTGCAACCAGTGATAGTTTATTGAAGCAGTCTCAAGTTACTGTGCTTAATTCGGTTCCAACGGACGAAGTTGTTTTAAAAGGTAAGGGTTGTATATCTATTTGTTGGCTTCATATGTTTATAGTTTATTGCATTTCTTTAAGAATCAACGCCTCAACGAATATTGCAACAAGGCATGCAAGTAATTGAATTTTATCAAATCGACAATATACTCGAAAAAACGAGATAATTCGTTACATTAAGCATTATTTAAAGTTTTTCTAACATACATTTTAGTTCCGTAGAGTTATTTGTTTTTTGAAAACTATTTAATTGTTAATAGCACACGTGTAGGTAAATAGTAAATATCAAATTCATGAATTTCATTGAGTGACTAAAGGTTAATGACCACATTATTCAATACTGCGCTCTTTGATGGTTAGTTCTACTAAGAAAAAAACACCTCAATGAAAAAAATATTGCAGTGTACCTCAAAATAATT
Organism: Brachypalpus laphriformis; assembly: GCA_945910035.1. NCBI lineage: Eukaryota > Metazoa > Arthropoda > Insecta > Diptera > Syrphidae > Brachypalpus > Brachypalpus laphriformis. The sequence goes on from OX246756.1 coordinate 110,460,601, forward strand.
ATCACAAAATTATTTTCTCCAATAAACATTTTTATTTACAAGCAATTACAGTCGAATCCCTCTAATACAAACTTCTTCTACCTGTATTTTCTTTTCTATTATTCCATTTTTGCACTTCCTTACATTTTTTATACAAAAAACACCCTCTTAGTTTAAATCCCTTTAACTCGAACTTTGATGACAGATGGAAAATCGAGCTAGAACGATTCTATTTCATACGTACTTTTTTATAATTGGTTTAGATCTAATCATTAACTTAATACGATTAAATTGTAAATACTTTCGCGTCATTCCTTACCTATGCTCGTTTATATTGTATTGTACGTATAATTTTCCAATTAAGGTCATTCACTGGCTTCACTTCTGTGGACTTCCATTAGCTAGTTAAGTTACCTTTTAAGCTTTTTTAAGATTTTTATTTCAATTGTTTGCTACAAGGCATGGTCTCGGAAAATTCCATATCTAAAAAGCAGAACATTGTTATTAGATTTTTGCAGAAGACTGGAATGACTGTACGTTTTGTTATAGGAAGACTGAAAAAGAGTAAAGTTCAAAATGAAATGCCTATTGCGGATGGTACAGACAAAGAGCAAAATCTTATGTAAAAATATATCTGTAACCTCAAGCGATAACCGTTTATTTCGAGTTATGACAGAATTGCCTTAAGGATGCCAGAAGATGTTTGAATATTCGATGATTACGCCAAAAATGCTTTACTTTTCTATCTGCAGTGGTTACCGAGTTGTATGCAAAAAAACAATACCGAAATAGCAAAATTGATTGATTGATTGATTGATTTTTATTATTTTAATTTTTTAATTTTTACACTTACATCGGTTTACCCGCAAAGCAAAGTGCTCATGCGTTTGGGCAAAAGTAAAATTTGAAACTCGTTTTCTGAGAAATTGTGAAAATCGACTGGAGTGGCTGGCCACAGATATATTATGTGTACATATGTATGTGTTATGTGTAGTAAATATTAACAAATGTGTAATACACACAATGCAGGGATATGCAGTAATTGTACGGAATATATACCATGTTGATATGTAAACTCTTAATATGTTTAAAAACAAATTCGTAACTTTATAATTAAGTAATTTTTTTTTCAAAAATGTTTCACACAAGCAATGGAGTTGGAATCTATGTTCACCACAAACCCATTTATGTTTTATGGTATGATATTGTGTGAACGCCTGAAACCCTTTATCAACAGCCTGATTGGACCCTTTCAGTGCGGTTTCAGGCCAGGAAAGTCCACCATCGATCAAATCTTCACACTTCGGCAGATCCTGGAGAAAACCCAAGAATTCCAAATCGATACTCACCACCTCTTTATCGATTTCAAGACCGCCTATGACAGCATCTATAGAGAAGAGCTTTATAGAGCCATGTCTAGTTTTGACATCCCTGCCAAACTTGTCCGTCTGTGCAGGCTGACGATGGAGAACGCTCGCTGCTCCATCAAGGTCGGTAATGACCTCACCGAGACCTTTGATGTCAAAAAAGGCTTTAGACAAGGTGACGCGCTGTTATGTGACTTCTTCAATATTGTACTTGAACGGATTGTGCGGAACTCACAAGCCAACACCGGAGGCACAATCTATTACAAGTCTGTACAACTGCTTGCATACGCCGACGATATAGACATTATCGGAAGATCTCAGCGGGCTGTGACCGGTGCTTTTGCAAGCATTGAGGCGGAAGCGGCCAAAATGGGTTTGGCGATAAACGAGGGCAAAACCAAGTATATGCTGTCAACTAGAAGGGAAAACCAACATCGACGAATTGGACAAAACGTCACCGTGGGCAGCTATAACTTCGAGGTAGTAAGGGACTTTGTCTACCTTGGCTCTGCTATAAATTCAGCAAACAAAATCAGTGCAGAAATCAATCGAAGAATAACTCTTACCAATCGCTGTTTTTTTGGGCTTATAAGACAATTCAACAGTAAAGCCCTTTCTCGAACAACTAAGAAGACTCTATATAAGACCTTGATCATCCCAGTCCTGCTTTACGGTGCTGAAACATGGACTTTATTAAAAGAGGATGAAGATATCCTTGGTCGCTTCGAGAGAAAAATTCTTCGTAAGATTTTCGGTCCCGTTTGCGTTGACGGGTTTTGGAGGAGAAGATTCAATCACGAACTATACGAGCTGTACAGCGACATCGACCTAGTCAAAAAACTGCATATTGGACGTCTGAGATGGCTAGGACATGTAGAGTGAATGGACACCAACGCTCCGGCCCGCAGAGTCTTCGAATCTAACCCGGAGGGACGACGCAGTAGAGGGAATCATCGCCGTAGGTGGCGCGCACAAGTTGAAGGGGACCTCGACCAACTTGGAGTGCGCAACTGGAGGCAATTAGCTAAAGACCGAGCTAAATGGAGAGGCTTGTTGGTTGAGGCCCAGGTTCACCCCGAACTGTAGCGCCACCTAAGTAAGTAAGTATTTATGTTTTATAATTAAATACAAAACAATGGCGCAGTATTATAGCCGGATAAGGTACAATTTAAAATTATTTGAGCACGTAACAAAGTGTTTTGATAATTCCAGTCGACTTAAAGCCCCCCTTATCGTTATTACCTCGTGATGAAATTAAAGTTGCTCGGAACCTCATTTTAAGTTTTTAACGTGGAGTTAGGCTAATATCTCTGCCATTTCAGTGAAAAAAATCGTGTACGTTATATTCCGAAAATTTCTTTACGAATTTCTTTCACTAAAATGACAGATGACATTTACTATTTACTCTTTCTGTAAAATTGAGGGTTACCTTTGGCTTTATAAACTCTAATTCTTTTAATAAAGTATCTGTGAGGGTAATTTTTTTTTTTTATTTTTCATTTCGTTAAAATCAGTTACATTTCATCATTACATCAGTTACAGTTTTTTTCGCCTCAATAATAATTGTTTTGTCAATTGATGTATCTTCAAATAATTTTAAACACTTTGGTTCAAAATATATACAGTGCCTCACAAAAGTCGTGGGACAGATGGCGTAGAAAATAATTTTAACTCATTTCATTAAGAAAGTAAGCAGAACATAAATTCTTGTTTATTTATTTAATACTACTTCTTAAGACACAAAACTTAGCATATCATAATTCATTAAACAAAAATTATAAAGCAAAATAATGTAAATTTTATCATAATAAGACCAAAATCAATCTCACAAAAGTAATGGGACAATATAACTTTAGCGGTTTGAAAAGCAAAAAAAAAAAGTTAGTACTCTATATTAATATTTTGTGGGATTACCGCTGGCTTCGATTACTTTCTGAAGTCTTCTTGGAATCGATTCGACTAAGTTTGTGGTCTCTTCGGTGGTAATAAGTGCTCCTTCGTCAGCCAATATCCTCTTCAATTCGGCCTTTGAATTGATTGTGTGCTTCCTTACTTTCTTTTCAAGAATATCCCATAGATGCTCAATGGGGTTAAGGTCCGGGGATTGAGGCGGTGTTTCAATAACTTTGGGACAATTATAAAGCAACCATGACCGAACGGTGTGCGATTTGTGTTTAGGGTCCTTATCTTGATAATAATTAAATGTGTTCAGAAGTCCCATTTTTTCTGCGCTTTGGTGCAAATGATTTTTAATTATATTCAAATACACCCACTGTGTCATTGTCTCTTCGATAAAAACCAAATCACCGACACCATTAGCCGACATACACCCCCATACCATAACCCCGCCACCTCCATGCTTGACTGTTGGTACCAGGTTTTTCTTTTTGAACTCTTCATTTGGTTTTCGCCACACGGTAATGCGTCCACCACTACCAAAAATATTAAACTTACTTTCATCTGCATATATAACATTCTTCCAATAGGTGAAATCAAAGTTTTTGCATGTTTGAGCGAACTGTAGTCGTTTTTTTCTATTTGCTTCGCTGACATAAAATTTCCTTCTAGCTGTTCTTCCATTATAACCAGCTCTCCGTATCGCTCTTCGTATTGTTTCAGGATTCACTACCTTTCCCGTTCTTTCCTCTAAATTAGCTGCTAGTTTTGGTGCACTAACTCTTGGGTTCTGTTTAATTTCCCTTAAAATATTTCTTTCATCGCGAATATCTAATAACTTGGGTCGACCACTCCGCGGTTTGTTTTCCAACCTGTTTTCTTCTTTATTTTTATTATATTAAAAACTGTCGAATGACTTCTTTTAACTAAATTTGCAATTTCTCTTACAGTCATATTTTCCTCATAATTTAAAACAATTATTTTTCGAATTTCTTCCGAGGTTTCTTTTCGCGACATACTGGGTACTTAAAATTGCACTACCAAATTGACTTTTTAGCGCCGAAGTCTTTTGCACGACTAACTAGAAAACGGATATGAATAATAAATGCGTCTACTTAAACGAACATGCAGGAACCAGACAGAAAATCCGTTATTTCTTATGCTGTCCCATTACTTTTGTGAGATGAGCTTTTGCGCTTGTACGCATTCAGTGGTCTGATTTTCCCGTTAGTTAGCGCAGCATGCTTTCTCATTGTGCTACTTATTTACCTAGTTTTAAACAATTAAATGGTATTCTTAAACCTTAGCTGTTGCCCGAATTTTTCGTTAGATTTTTATAAATTTATTGCCATTGCTCTTGTCCCATGACTTTTGTGAGGCACTGTATCTTCTAGAGGTAAAACTCAGTCGTGAATACTACATTCATCATCGTAAATTATATTATCTAACTTATCAGGTCTTATGAAATGTTGACCTATTGAAAACATTAGTTTTCTACATTTATCTGCTTAAGTGTGAATCAAGATATGCAGCAATAATATCCTTTTCTTAACCTATGCCTTTTACTTATAACTACCTTCTTACTCTATTCCCATATTTCTTCTCTATTTTCCTCTTCTTCTGTTCTTTTTTATTTTATTTTTTCTTTCTTAACGTTAGGAACTTTTTGAATTTTGTGCATATACAACTAAATATTAAATTTATTTATATAGCTTTTTTTGCACTTCTTATTCTAAATAAAAGACTGTCTCAATGTACATACCATATTTGTTAAATAAAGAAACTGAAACTGAACTGAAGATATTCCTTCCTTGAAAGAGAGCATTCAATTTGTTTAAAAATAAAAGGGCATAGTTTAAAAAGTGTAAATAAATTTCAATGTCCTTTCTAAGCATTAATTCTGATATTTCCTTTGCCTTATTACTCCTTTTTTCGAATGCTTCTAAAAGAAAAAATGTTTCAGAACGTCAACGTTTTCTAGAAATTTTTTTATGCAGGAATGCATGGAAAGCCATTTTGTTTTTGCTGGTTTTTATATTTTGTGATATTCAACGTCAAAAAAGTTTTGAAAATCGGTAATCTCTGCTGCAGTCTTATTGCTTTCAGAAACAAACGTCGCTATGTCTCGCAAAATATTGTGGCAGACTTTTAGAATGTTGTCACATGCAAAGCTGGCAACAAGATCCGCGGAGTGACATAAACATTTTAGCAAAACTAATTTTGGAACATTTTCTGGGGCGGGTTTTGAAGACAGAAAATTCACTATAATTTTTTTTTATTGGTGTAAAAAGGCCTTAAGAACATAAACAAAATTTGTTTTGAGAAAAAGTTACTAATAATATAAAAAAATGTTTTCTTGGTAATTCTAACCTTAACTTATGTTGCTTTTGCTTAATATTTACAAACAAATCAAAAACAATTTAAATTCACTGGAATGGAATGAATAAAAAAAAGTTTTTTTTTCAATTATTTATTAAAATCCCCGTAAACGTGCAGAACGGTCTTCAATAACTCCTCAAAAGGACCCAATTTCAATTTCTTTTAATCATTCTCCTCTACTGGTATGCTACTGTCATTGCAACTGCAAGATACAGCGTACTCTCTGTAATTATGTGACTTTACTTTAATTATTTTAACCAAAACTAAATAATGCTGAATTGAATTTGGATGATTTTTGGTAATTATTTGGAAAAATGGCCTCGCCTTCAATACTAACCATACAGTTAACAGTGGGTAAGTGGAAAGCTTCGTGCAATTCATTTATTTAAACTAGGCTTTCCGGAGTAGTTTAGCCGCTCACGCGACTTCGTCGCTCCGCTAAGAGTATGTCAACAACTGTCAGGCAGTCGCCTGGGACTAATCTTATTAGAGAACAGTTTTGTGTCTGCCAGCAGTGGGTAAGCGGTCCAAAATTAGATATACATGTCAAAATTCTCAGAAAAATGCCAAAAAGCATGTAAATTCAATTCGGTATAAATTCAGTTTTAGATTAAAATAATAAAAGTGAAGTTACCTAATTACAGGGAGTACACTATATTTTGCAGTTGCAATGAGAGTAGCATACCAGTAGAAGAGAATGATTAAAAAAATAGACTGGATCCTTTCCAGGAGTTATTGAAAACCATTCTCCATGTCAATAATAGTAATAAAAGTAATAAATAATTCAAATTTATTTTTTTTTGTTCATTCCATTGCAGTGAATTTATATAGTTTTTGATTTGTTCATAGCTGTTAAGCAATAGCAACATGAATTAAAGTTAGAATTTCGATGAATACATTTTTGTTTATAGTACATATATCATTGCCGCTGCTTCGAACTGCTTTTTATGTATCGACCATGACGTTTGACCATCGAAGACGGGAGGTTGCATCTTTTTCTTTTGGTTAAATACTCTCGAAATTTCTGTTTCTTTACGTACTTGAGTTACGTTGGCAGATTCTTAAAACTCCTTTTAACAGTTACAGATTTCGTTTAAACATTCTCGAATTTCCCTTCAACGAGTGTTCCGAATGTCTCGATTTTGGCTTGCACGTTTTCAATTTCCTTATCAATTGTTCTGATTTTAAATCTCATTTCCTAACTTTTATTTCGCTCATCAAATTTAGTTTCGAAAACACTCTTCTGATCGACTAGCTGTTGCTCTAGATAGTTATCAGACTTTTTGTTCTGTTCATCGAGCTCGACGTCTAGAGAATTCTTTTGCTCATCCAGCTAAGCATTTAGAAAATTCTTTGGCTCAATCAAAGAATTATCTCTTCGATGTAATTTTTAATTTTGATCATCTAAAAAGCCTACCATTTCGCTGAACTCATTAAAGCAGTGCTTCTTACCGATATGGGGCAATGTACGGTGATGACGTAACTCGCGTGCTTATGGTAGTGTGAGATTTGTACTCACTAAAAAAATACATCTCTTCAAAATTAATACTACAACTAAGCCGACGCCTGTCCAGCAGTTTTATTTTCGCTTACGAGACCCGTGATTCTGGAGAAAGATTTTCGTACGTAATTAAAAAGAAGTGTTGTACTTTAGACAGGTTAAATTCCAAAGAAAGTTCCTGCCTTTTACACGACCGGCATATACTATGACGCGAGGTCAAAAGGTTTTGTCCTTTGCAGACGACGAATTGAATTGTCCGCGTCGAGTAGTTGAATGACGGTACGGTTACAATGGCCATGAATCTTTGTGTTCACGCGCAAATTTTGTTATCTCTTCGACGACGCTGGGAATTCCCAGATCCCGATGAATATCTTCGTTACGTACATACCATGGTGCGTTATGTAGGCTTAACTTCGAATGCTTTCCGAGTAGCCAGTACATTTGTCGGTATTTGTTTTGTAGCTCGTCACGTTTCTTTTTTACCTACGATTTCCATTTAAGCTTAACATCTAGAGTCATTCCTAGATATTTTGCTTCATTCGCGAACGGTATTGAGCCGAGTTTAGTTATACAGGAAATCTATCCACAATTTTGTGGGTAAAGTTGAAGTACGTAGATTTGCTTTCGTTCAGCACAATACGCCAAGGACTCGTCCAAATGTGGACTTTATTAATGGCATGTTGAAGCTTTCCAGTTGCTGCTTCAATAGTATTGCCGTATCGTCCGCAAATATGGCGACGACGTAGTTTCGTTCCTGCGGGATATCACGCGTATAGTGTACATATAGAAGTGGGCCAAGGACACTTCCTTGCGGGACTCCGGTTTCAATCTCCTTGAAGTCAGAGTAATCATTTCCGTGCTTAACCCTAGAAAGGTAATCATATTTTTTTGTACGTTAAATGCAATCATTCGTCGATTCGATGAAGTAATACTTAACTCCAATTTTTGGTTGAAAGTTTTTAACAAATTGTTGTCAATTTTAATTATTTATGTTTATCAATAAATTTTCTTTTGATAAAAAGAAACATTTTTTTATTTTGTTATATTATAAAAGTCTTATTTTCCAAAAAGTTCTCTGAATAGATGTTTTTTGACAGTATTTAAGTTATTTTCTTAAATAAAGAAAGGGATCACTTATATTCCATAATAACTCAGGAACTTAAAAATTAATATATTAACAAACGTAAAAAAGTAAAAAATTACAAAAAACAAAAATCATTTTGAGCACTTGTTACAAGGCTGAACTTTATGCTTTCCGCATATGCTTGCCTTGCACTTATCGCATGTTGACTTGATCATGCGCCGTATTTTATGTGGGTAATATTTGCAATTTTTTTTTTTTTTTGTTATTATTGCTTCTCTATTTCCTTATTCTAAATAACTAATCGTGAAGCCATTTTAAAACTAAAAAAAATAATGCACTTAAGACATTTTACCGAACACGAAAAGTTACATAGAATGCAATCTTCGCCGTTTCGACGAACATTGGCACAATTTTCCTTTAAAAAAAAAACACTTTCCCAAGCACGTACGCTACCGAACTTTCGCTCAATATAAGAACTTGGTGATGGCTCAAAAAGAAAATGTGATCGGAAAGGAGAGTAAACAGATAATTCAAAAAGGAAAATTGATGTTCGTCGAATCGACGATCGTAAGATTAGAAAGATTAGAAAGACTTGCCGTGGCAGCAATAGTTGCAATTTATACTCCAAGCCTTCGTGCCAAATCTTATCGAAAGCTTATGGGACGTCATGAAATACACCAAAGTAAATATTTTTTTCTTCGACAGCTCTCTCAATCACGTCGTTTACTTTATGGACTAAGTCGATTGTAGAATGTTGGATTCTAAATCCAAACTGATGGTCAGGAATGAGACGTCTTTCGTCGATTGCGGGTTGTAGACGGTTTGAAAGTAGTTCTTCGAATATTTTTTAGATGACCGGCAATAGGGAAATAGGTCGATATGATTTTTTCTCATTCAGAGGTTTGCCTGGTTCCGGGACCATTATAATCTCGGCGACTTTCCATTGTCTCGGAACGTAGAGCAATCTGAGCGAAGCGTTGATCTCCTTTAGTTGCACAAATGACAATTCATCCAGTTATTTGCTAACATTCTTTTTGTTCAATAAGAGAATACACAAAATGCGTTTTATTTTTAGTAAGTTCTATTTTTAATAATAAAACCGTCTTCTGTCTATTTAAACTGTTTATTTATAAGCAACTATCAAATTCATTTTCATTATGCATACTTCAAACCAACAAATCTCTTTATTATTTATCAATCTCAACTTAAACCAACTTAACAATTTCACTTTTAATCAAAATACTCTTTATTCTCAACATCAGTTTTGAAATAACTAGCTCTCACAGTAATAGCACTTGTTAATCGTTATTTTTCCTTCTATCGACTGTTTTCCATCCGTTGGTGGTTGGTGTATTTACCCCAGAAACAAGAACCCCTCTAGAACATTTCCGAATATGCTTGAAGCCTCTGTCCGAAAACGCTAAATGTGTCTAGGAGTGAATTGTGGAATGTGAAATATTGAAAAATTGCTGTGCCTGATGAACGTTTTAAAAGATGGCAGATTGAGAGTAGTGTTTGTTCATTGATAATGCAGTGTGAAAAGCACTTTATATGGATCCTACTGTATTATGCACAGCACAATCCGGCCACAATTTTATAACATAAATGCTTCGTTATATATGTATTTATGAGCCATAAACCTCACTTAACTTTTAGCATGGTACATTTTTCTACAACATATGAGCCTATTCGACCCCCACAGGCGGATGAGTAGAAATGCGGTGAAGTGGGAGGGTTGTGATCCCTTGTTTTCGGATCATAGCCTCGCCTATAAAAGGAAGAAGAAGAAGAAGATATGAGCCTATTCGACAATAAAGAAAAAAAATAGCATATGTGTACCTTTTTACTTGGGAAAATGGTAATGTGTAAAGTTCACAAAATCCCAAAACATACCATACTGTATACAAGCAGAAGGACAGAATATAATTGAGAGATCCACTATTTTTAGCGTATCTACCATATGATCCTATTCGTAAAACTCGTAAAAAGATGGATCAGGTGAAATTAAAGCTTCGGCAAAAGTAATTCATTTTTATTAATTATCCAACGACTTTTATATTCGACGAATAGAATACTTCGCCTAACCTACGTATTCATATTTATTTCATTCCAGGTTTACCTGAGGTAGTTGAAAAGGTGATAGATGTGCTGAAAGAAACTGATTTGGAAACCGCTCATGGTTATACCAAAGAAATTGTTACGGCCCATGCACTTAATGAAAAAGTTGATAACTCGACAGCAAAGGCGGATGCATGCATCATTTATGATGCGGAGAGTGAAAACTCTTTGCAGGGAAATGTACAAGACTTTCTCGCCGACAATGTGTCAACAAACTCAAAGCAATCTGTACGGGAATGTGTTACAGAGTGTTATAAGCCTGAAGAAAATAGTTCCAGCGTATCAGTCGATGTCGATAGCTTAAGAACATCATCGCCTGAATCAGAGATTGAAGAAGCACTTGCAAATAGTAATGATCAAAATGCTCCCACACCAAAGCCAACTTTTTCAGAGCTTGAGGATTTGGCGATACTTTCAACTCACATAGTTAATAGCTCTGTTAAAGCTGAAGATGACTCAGTAAGCCTAATTTGTGAAAACATTAAGACAAATACTTATTTAAATAAGTAAGTATATCAAAATTCTTATTGCTTTTTGTATATAAATATATTCTGTAAAATACAAACACAAGAATCCAATAGCAAATTATGTATTTCTTTGTAATGCAATGTACATAAATTGTAATGTATATACATTTTTCCCAATAAAAAATTAAGACATACATATCACAGTGTCTTTTTTTTTTTTTAATTTTCGATTGTCATAGAGCTGTAAATACAACATGCATTGAATTAAATAAATTTGAAAATTTTTGGACTTTAACATAAAGTAAGTTAAAAAATATTGCTTTAATTAAATAATTAAAAGTAACACTTCTCATTTATAAAACGCACACCATCATCACTCTAAAAAAACGTGTTCATTCGTACATTTGTAGGTAGTACATATTAATCTGTTTATTCGCATAACATACATGTATTCCTTTTTTAACCATAAAGATCGGAAAACCATTTTCCAACAATACTCAAACACCCCACGGAATGGGAAAAACAGGCAGATATACTGGCAAATACACAAAAGTTCAACCCAATTGATGCTATGAGAAAGCTGAGGAAGGAAAATAGATCTAGCAGCAGTTTACCTCATAGGGGAGATATTAAGCCAAAGAATCAACGCTATTTTGAAGAAGACTTAAGCGATTTCTTCCCTACGCAGAGCCCTCATCGAACGAGCATATCCAGTGCAAAAAGTGAAAGGAATATGAAGGGAAATTCCTTTGAACCAGATTCCAATGGAAGTATTACTGCAATAAAAAATGATGCCCCTAATAATAAGGTGCAAGAAGTTAAATTAAAAAAACCCCCAGATACTAAGCGAAAAGAAAACAATTTATTGGTATCACAAAATGGAGGGGTTCCATCTCCTGGACTTTATAAAGTAAGAGAACGGTGTGCGGTATGTTGTAACAAATATAAACATTAGTCTGAGTATTAATAAGGCAAGGCAGTACAGATGTATCTACTCCTTCTAATCGCTGCCATAAAATATCAGTAATAAGCTGGGGTATTATCACACATAGCTGCTTCTCATATTTTGGGATTCATGCGAATCGAGTTTTTTTTACTACTACACATATTGTTACGAAAAAAGAGTACGTCGATGTACACTCTGCTTCTAGGAGAACAATTACAACGGCAAAAGGAAAGAAATACAAGAAAGAACTAATTTTGGTTCCCGAGGGTTGCAATTTTTTTATTTGATTAGACCAATTTTAGCAATTAAATTTTTTTACTTATTCTGGGCTCTGGCTTCTAATATAATTTTTCTAACATTAACAGAGTTGGGGTTACGACTGATCAGAAAATTGAGCTGAACATTGCCACATTATTATCGAACTCTTATTTGCTACTGTGTACTGCATATCTAAAGAAGGCTGAGTCATTTCCAATAATTTAAGGCAACGGTCTCGCTGCTTGGAGTTATCTGCATCGGTGCCGAGACATAAGGCCAAATGACAGAACCCCAAATTTTAAGAGAGAAATTTGGCCGCATGACGGTTTCGGAAAAGTCCCAAACTTTCAAGTCGTAATCTTCTTATATGGTATATTAATTCGTGAACACGAAATTTATCGTACCTTGCTTTAGTATTGATTATAAAAGGAGAGGGAAAAAACTTATATCATTCGAACGGTACTGTGGCATAGATATGCAAAAAAAAATAAATTAAAAATCATGTGTGTATGTAGCCCTTAAGTCAGGTAAAATAAAGAGAACATACACACATGATTTCCCATACAAAACGCTTTAACGAAATTAAATTGATCGCGTTCATGGCTATATGAGCTGAAATCCCTTTGACTTCCATGCACAAGAGAATATTACAAAAAAAATTACATAGCGTTTCTTTCGCAGTTTGTTCCCCTCGGTCGAATTTCGACCAAACGCGATACTATTTTTTATTTTTTTGCCTAGGGGGAAGTGGAAAAACGCTAATGCGCACGAGAAAAGTCCCGCTTTGTTTCAAGTAGTGTGAGACTCCTTACTTACTTACTTAGATGGCGCTACAACCTGGGGTGGACCTGGGCCTCAACCAATAAACCTCTCCAGCCAGCGCGGTTACGAGCCAGCTGCCTCCAGTTGCGCACACCAAGTTGGTTGAGGTCCCCCCCACTTGTTTGCGCCACCTACCGCGAGGTCGTCCTCTACTGCGTCGTCCATCCGGGGTGAATTCGAAGACTTTCTTAGTGGGAACGTTGGGCTCCATCCGCTTCAAATGACCCAGCCATATTAGTCGCTGTATGTGAACTCTTCTGTCTAAGTCGATATCCTTGTACAGGCCGTATAGTTCGGCATTATACATTCTCCTCCACTCACCGTCTGTGCAGACGGGACCAAAGATCGCTCGAAGAACTTTTCTCTCGAAATAACCAAGGGCATCCTCATCCGGTTTTGTCAAAGCCCATGCCTCTGCGCCATACAGCTGGACTGGGGTAATTAGTGTCTTATAAAGAGTTACCTTAGTAGTTCGAGATAGGACTTTATTACTCAATTGTCGTTTTAGCCCATAGAAACAACGATTGGCAAGAGTAATTCTTCGTGTGATTTCCCTACTGATGTCATTTGCGGAGTTCACCGTCTAGGTAGACAAAACCCTTTACTACCTCAAAATTATATCTGTCTATTGTGGCGTTCTGTCCAAGACGCCGATGTTGGGTGTCCTTTTTTGTAGACAGCATATATTTGGTTTTGCTTTCATTGACCGCTAGACCCATCCTTGCTGCATCGATCTCAATACATGTAAATGCCCCATTGACTGCCCGCTGAGTTCTTCCGATTATGTCAATGTCATCGGCATAAGCGAGTAGTTGTACAGACTTGTAAAAGATTGTACCTCCGGTGTTGGCTTGTGAGTTTTGTACAATTCTCTCAAGTACTATGTTAAAGAGATCGCACGATAGCGCGTCACCTTGTCTAAGACCTTTCCTGACATCGAATGGTTCGGTGATGTTCTTACCGACTTTGATGTAGCAGCGAGAGTTCTCCATCGTCATTCTGCACAAACGAACGAGCTTGGCAGGGATGCCAAGACTAGACATGGCTCAGTATACCTCGTCTATATACACGCTATCATAGGCAACTTTGAAATCGATGAAGAGGTGGTGCGTATCGATTTTATATTCATGGGTTTTTTTCCAAGATCTGCCGTAGTGTGAATATTTGGTCAATGGTGGACTTTCCCGGCCTGAAACCACACTGATAAGAACCTATCAGTTTGTTGACGATCGGTCTTAGGCGTTCACATAATACGGCAGACAGGATCTTATATGCGATGTTGAGGGGACTTATACCTACATATGTAATAGGCGCAGTTCAGAGGGTCTCCTTTCTTCAGGATCGGGCAAATGATGCTGAGATTCCATTCATTCGGAATACTTTCATCCAATCAGATTTTAAAGATGAGTTGGTGCATGCTCCTTACCAACTCATCTCCTCCTGCCTTGAAAAGTTCAGCGGCAAGGCCGTCGGCTCCAGCAGCTTTGTTGGATTTGAGTTTAGATATCGCTATCCTCATTTCATTCTGATCGGGTTGACGGGAATCTTGACTGTCATCGTCACTGTTGAATGGCACATTCTGTCTGACAGCGGAATATTGGTCATCATCGCCGTTTAACAGTCTACAGAAGTGTTCCTTCCATATCCTCAGCACCGACTGCGATTCTACTACTATATTGGCATTTTCGTCCCTGCAGGCTTCTATTCTGGCTTTGAAAGCCTGGCATGTTCTTTTTACCTTTTGGTAAAATTTTCGAACATTATTCCTGCAATAAAGTCTCTCAATCTCCTCGATCGAGCGCTTCTCATACTCCTTTTTCTTCTTTCTGGGAAGTCGATGTTCCTCTTTTCTCGTGCGCACGTAGAGCTCGTAAGCAGCTCTAGTCCTTCTATGCAGCGCCACTTTGTACGCCTCTTGTTTAGCTGCATGTTCTTGCCGGCATTCCTCATGAAACCAGGGATTTCGTTGTGGTGGCCGAGAGAAACTCAGTACATCAGAGGCTGCATCTCTGATGGCTTGTTGGCAACGCTGCCACTGGTCTTCCGCATTTGCTGCTGGCGGCATAGGACTTAGAGTAAGATTAAGATAAACACGATCGGCAAAGGCTCTGGCGGTCTCTTGCGATTGTAGCCGCCCGACATAAAATTTCCTCACAGTATTTCCTTGATTTCGCTCCGTTCTGGATATCCGCATCCGTACCATGGCTACAACTATGTAGTGATTCGAGTCCACGTTGGCTCCTCGGAAAGTCCGGACACCCAGAATACTGGAAGAGTGCCTTGCGTCGATCGCAATATGATCGATTTGGTTGACAGTTTTTCGATCCAGGGAGAGCCATGTTCCTTTTGTGAATGTCGAGACGTGGGAACCGCGTACTAGCTACAACAAAGTTTCGCCCCGCCGCAAAGTCGATTAGCCTGAGTTCGTTGCCGAATGTGATGTCATGCAGGCTGTGTTTTCCGACCACGCTATTAAAGACGTCCTCTCTTCCTAGCTTTGCGTTAAAATCACCTAGGATAATTTTAACGTCGTGGCAAGGGCATTGCTCATACGTCTTGTCAAAGAGCTGGTAGAAGTCATCCTTTGTCGCGTCGTCCTTTTCGTCGTGAGGGGCGTGAACGCATATTAGGCTAATGTTGGCAAATTTAGCCTTGATACGGATAGTCATAAGGCGCTCGTTCATATGCCGGAAACTCAAGACTTCTTGCCTAAGTCTGCCTCCAATGAGAAATCCGCACCCGAATAGACGCTGTCCTTGTTGTCTGTAGCAATTGCCGTAGTAGATGACGCAGTTTTTCATACTCCTTTTGCCCGGCCCATCCCATCGCACTTCTTGGATGGCGGTAATGTCTGCTTTGAGACACTCTAGGGCCTCCGCAAGTTGTTCGGCTGCACGTGGTTTATAGAGGGACCTAACATTCCATGTGCAGACAGGAAGATCGTTGTCCTTCTTACGTTTGCTTGGGTCGTCAACAGTAAAATCATCCGTATCCGAGGCTGTTAGTTGCTTGGTAACCGAAAGTTTTTTACGTGGTAGGGAAGTTAACCCGACGGCACAACCCCCAACCTGGAGGACCAGATCCTTTTTTGCAACCCCTAGGACGAGGGGCCGGATACACCAATGTCAATAACCCACTTCGGGGATATGAGCGCTGCCGTTGGCCCATTAAGGGTTCAGCCGCCATCATCTTTTTTTCAATACACTGACGTAGTATTGAAAATCCTTACAGATCTCAGCTCCAAATATGTTGAAGTAGCTCCGGTAAGGTATCCGCTGGTCTGTAGACGTCACCGTTGATTCCATCGAGAGAATTCATCCGCCGCACGTCCTCCTTCTGAGGAGCTCTTGCTAGACTTCAGAGACGCATATTTTAGCCGATCAGGTCAACAAGAGATGCCTCGTCCGGTTAAACATATGCGCGCTGAAGTTCACCCGGATGTGCTTACGCAGGTCTGAGTGTTCAGCTACATATATATCGTCAGACTCAGCATACGCTCATCGTTAGTTCACTATCAGATAGCTATCCAGCGGGCACCACGGGGAGGTGATGATGCGATTTTGCCACGCCAGTGTGAGACTCCTACTCACTAAAAAACCAGCTTTAACCCCTTTTCAACCTGATACCATCCAGTCTGTTGTCGTTATCTTTCCCCTCTGGGGACCGGCTTTTTCACATTTTTCTCCTGGTGCGGGTTTATAATATCTTACCGGTAATGCTTTCATCAATTTGGTAAACTTACTGAGGGTATGTTTACTTCCTCCTCTCTCTTTTTCGATCTGAGTACCGTCTCAATGAATAAAGATATTTTATTCCATATGTCGATACTCGAGACCATCTTATTTACGACATTTTCTGGCGTTGAGTTGCCTATACCTGACTTCAAGCTACCGGGTGTCCGCCGGGAAGGTATACTACTTTGTTTGTTTATAATTTTTGATTAAATGAAAGAGAATGGATCTTATATTGATAAATGTTTTATTTAATGTCGGCAATTATGTATGGAATACAATATCAGGTAAATGTCCGCCTCTGCTAGTCTCACAAATGCGAGCCCTTTTGAGCACATTTTTCATTACATTCTCAGACATTTCACGCGGTATTTCATTAATTTCATCACGAATATTTTGTTTGAGTTGCTCAAGCGTTTCTGGTTTGTTTGCATAAACCTTGCTTTTCAGATATCCCCACAAAAAGAAGTCAGGAGCAGTCAAAGGCCAATCAACATCACCATTTTTTGAAATAATTTGTTGTGGAAAGAGGTCTCGCAGTAATTCCATTGTAATCCTGGCTGTATGCGATGTGGCACCATCTTGTTGATACCACATGTTAATCAAGCCCAAAGCATGCAGTTGTGGCGTTAAAAAGTTTTCAATCATATCACGATATCGCTCCCCATCCACAGTTACCGTTACGCCGTTTTCATTTTCAAAGAAGTAAGGTCCAATGATTCCTCCTGACCAAATTGCACACCAGACTGTTACTTTTAATGGATGCAAAGGTGACTGATGAATAATTTGAGGGTTTTCCATTGCCCAGAACCGACTATTCTGTTTATTCACATATCCATTCAAATGAAAATGTGCCTCGTCACTCATTATGATTTTTTCATGAAAATCGGGGTTGTCATGGGCTAGCTGTAACATCATATTGGCATATGTACGGCGGCGTAAATGGTCTTCTTGAAGAAGCTCTTGTGTCAACTGAATCTTAAATGGAAACAAATGCAAATCCTTGTGCAAAATTGTGGCCAAAGTTGTTCTTTGAAGACCAAGCTCCTGAGCACGGCGTCGAATTGAGGTTGATGGATTGTTTTGAACACTTCCTTGAACAGCAGTAATGTTTTTAGCCGATCTTGCAGTACGTTGTGGCCCATGCTTGGGCCTATCACCTACAGACCCTCTTTCTTCGAAATCATTCACTACACGATAAATAGTGCGTTTTGTTGGCACGTTGTTTCTCCCAAAAATTTCACGTAACTTTCTCATCGTCACAGTAATCGATGATTGATTTTGATAAAATGTTTTAACGATTAAAACACGTTGGTTTATCGAATATTTTTCCATAATAAATTTGCCACGTGTCTACTTTACGACTGCCAAATATGAACTGTCAAGACAAATGTTTACCAAAATGGCGGCAAAACAAAGTAGTATACGTTCCCGGCGGACACCCTGTATTTCTTTCTGCTGCCCATCTGTTACAGATGAAAAAGGTGTGGTGCGCATCGTCTTCCAGAGAGTCTCTGTATTGGCGGGCTGTGCTCCCTACTATTCTCATCTTGTGCAGGTATCGGTTGAAGTAACCATGTCCAATAAGGAACTGGGTGATATAACAATTCACTTCCCCGTGCTCCCGCGGTATGAACTCGTTATCTGAAGGGCTCCTATACGTTGCACCGCCACCATTTTCTTCCTGTATATACTAGTATTGACTGCGTAACCGAAATCAGGAGCCTTTTTTTACTTGCCATGGGACCTCCTATGTTCGCCATCAGTCTGCTTACCAATAGGCATGTTTCGTGTCTCTTTCGGATGCGAACTTAATTTGTTCCCAGAACGTGAGCTTCGTATCTATCCTAACTCCCAGGTATTTTACTGCCTCCTTAGTGTACTCGTATATAACTTCCGGACCAGCTGGAGTTCCATTATTGTGGGTATCAGCTTCCTCGTCAGCAGCACTATCTCTGTTTTCTCCACTGCTAAGCTTAGGCTCCATGTGTTCACCCGTCTCATGACTTGATTTAGCCTTATCTTAGCGTCTTCGGTGTCCCGTGCGGTGATCACTGCAGCGACGTCGTCTGCATAGCCGACCAGAAAAAGTGTTTTCGGGTATCTCCATGCGAAGAATTCCATCGTAGGAGATGTACCATAAATTTGATCCCAGAATTGAGCCCTGCGCTGCTCCGGCCGATATTTCTTTCCTGTGGGGTCCTGCTGTGGTGTCATATATTAACTCTCTGTCGCTAACGTAGTCCCTTATCACTCGTTGAAGATACTGTGGTATCCGAAAGTTTAATTCCAGGAGTAATAGTCATGGGCCGAACCACGTTTTTAAAATGGGGAAAAATAAAACACCCTTTTCCAATATTTTTGTTATACTTTATTTTAGTGTGTTCTCATAGAACTCTTTTCACAAAACTCAATTAGCTTTTTCTTTTAACTAACCAGTTAACTTCTTAGTCTACTTAGTTTACCCTTTTATCTCTTAACTCTAACTTAACATTATATGTAAAAAAAAAAACAGAAACGCAAAACAGAGTACAAGAAAACATCGCACGAGACTTAGAGTCCAACCACCAACATAGCAACAACCGCCTATTGCTAGTTCGCTTTTCACTCTTATTTGTTTTTGTGGGCAGAGCGTCGATTTTGGTCAGCCTAGCATCAACTGATTCGGGCTTTCTATCACTTCTTGTGTCTGATGGTTTTGGCTTGTAAACAAGACGCAGATCTCGCACTTGACATGGCAACATGTGTTATTTGGCTTGTTTACTGTGATAATGTACAGATGGTTACATCTTCATGTAACTCAGGGCGTTCAGCATGTCGCACGATCTGGCCGAGTTAAAGGCATTTCTTACGTCGAGTGTTGCCAACACAACAACTTTCCTCGAGTAGTGGTAGCCCTTACCACCTCTTCCACAGCACCTATTGTAGAATGACCTTTTCTAAGCCCGTGCTGCCTTTCAGATAGGTCACCTGTTCCCTCCACTGCATCAGAAAGTCGAGGCTTCAGCATTCTCTTGAGGAGTTTTCCTGCTGTGTCCAGCATACACAAGGGTCTGTACGCTGACGGGGAGTCTGGGTCTCCTTTCCCTTTGCTAATCAGTACTAGCCGCTGTGTTTTACAGGTTTTGGGAAGGATTCCGTGTTCTAAGCATCTGTTGTATATGTTTAGTAACAATTGGGGGCACGTACGGGCGACATTCTTAACACTTCCACTGGAATACCATCTGGTCCGGGGCCTCCTTGTTTTGCATGACCCTTGCGGGCTATAATAGTAGCTATAAATCTGCAATAGCTTCAATTTTTTTCATTTTAAAGAAATGCGAACAAGAAATTATTTCATCTGAGAAATACTTTACAACACAATATGTCATTATTTGAAATAATACAAATATCAAAAGAGAACCAAATAGCAATAATCAGGGCTACCGGCAATTCCGAAGAAAAAAAATTCCCCTCGAATTTTGAGGTTCCCTCGAAATTATTTCTCCTATCGGGAATTTCCATCGGAATTTATTTCTCGCAGAATCTGAAAATGATTTTCGAAATTATGTTCGAATGTCTTGATCGCTGAATCGCTGTTTTTTGGTTCTAATTACAGCTCATATTTGGGAGATTTTTGAAAATATATGTTTTAAATCAGAAAATTGTATCGGTTTACTCAAATAATAAAATGCATAGCCTGGCATTGCTAGCAGGGGAGTAAAACCGATCAGATAAAAATGAACAGGGAGTCATAAGCGGAAGTTAAAGAGACAAGTCCAAGCCTTTGAAGTTATCAGAGGCGCTGTAAGTACGGGGTGAACCAAGAAGTTGTGACGTTATTGCAACGACTGTAACTCCACCCCTGGGCAGGATTATGTTTTGGAATGGTTGATATACACTTTTTATTATGTGCCATGGGGAGAATTTGAGAAGGTAATAGTTTAAAAATTCGCGCAAGTACTGCTAAGAGACTACTTGCCAGACAATAAGCACTTACCCTTAGCAGAGCAACGAAGTTGTGTGAAAACAAGTTTTTGTAGCTGAACATATAAAAGCCATATTTAGTCCTATGGTATGTCTCAAAATAATTTGGCCTTATGCCACTTTTTGAAAGAGAAATCAAATTTTAAAATTTGCCTTTATGTCACTTGGCCTTATGTCACGGCACCGTCTGCATCAGTCCGGTTGGTTGGAGATTTGAAGCCTTATATCGCTGATACTCAATGGATATCATTCCAGACCAATAGTAGGGACTGTAGATACGGGCTTGCGTTCTATCCGCGCCATTATGTCCAGCTGTAGGACCGTCATGGTATTTTTGCAACACAACGGACTTCATCATTTTAGTGATAACGAGTTGTGCAATTTCAGAACCTTCTTCCGGTATACGACGTCATCGACCAAAATGTAACTTCGATTCGTCCATCGAAGTAGGCTGTCGTTATTTTGTTTGAATGAGTTAATAATAATAATAATTCGAAACTCATCTCGGCAAATCGATATTAAGAGAGCAAATTAAATTCGGTCTGTATGTCCAGGACAAGGTGTTCAGGAATGCGTGTTAGCCGTAGTATCTTCCTGGGTTATATCCAATCTCGAGGTTGTACGTCCGCAGTTGAAGTGCCCATCGGTCAACTCTTCCTGTAGGTAATATCAACGACATCAACTACTTCAAAAAGAACCTTCTATATATCCTCGGATTTTCTGTACTGCCCATACTACAGTGGGTGCCTCCCTTTCAGTCATTTAGTATGTAATTATATTTTGCTGGTAATAGTATATAAATTCAGTTAAAAGATACTTTTTTCGAAATATTTTTTTTTTACAGAATTTGGATTCAAGTGGAGAATAAAAGAGTAGCCAATGTGAACTGTAATAAGTTTATATACCTATACGTATCTAGATACGGTCATTATTATTATTACATATTACTGTCATTATTATTCTTCGCGAACCGATCAGGGTGATAACTATTATAACAAACTCTTTCTGTCTCTTCTGCAATTAACTAACATTCTTGAGATGTTTAGTTGGTTGCATATTCAATAGGATGTTCCATTTCCCCCCCTAAAGTAATACTACACAGATAACATAACTGCTGGTCTTCAAGATGAATGAAATACTTTCTTTGACTTGCTGCATAACTGTGGTCAAAAGTTATGTTTAAGATGGCCAGAAGAATGTTGTTCTTCATCTTCCCACTTCCAAGTTTTATTCTTCTTCGTGAGATCAGAAAGCGGCCCTTGAAACATTCATAAATCTCCTATATCATGAACATGTTTGCAAAAATCACAGCACTTGTTTTATATTTTTCGACAGTGCTCTTTTTAGAATAATTCTTTTGTTCAAACGGCATGCGTTTAAAGATATAGGTACTTGCCGAATGACATAGTAAAAGCGGCTTTTAACTACGAGTAGCCTTCCACAGCTACCCTAATTTGCCAATATCCAGAACGTAAGTCCAACATTGACATGAACCATGCACTTTTGGCTTCATGAAGTAGGTCATTAATGTGTCATCAGTAACGATGGAAGTCACTGCGTTAAGCGATCTATAACCGATGCAAAATCGTATGCTACCATCGCTTTTAGGAACTAACACGACCGGAAAATTCCTTGGAGATGCCTTCTCTTTAATTATGACTTTCTGCAACATGTTCTTTATCTCTGCATACAACTGTATTTTCCTAGCAGGTGAGATTGTGTGTGCAGTGAAAGCGTTAGGAGCTGCATTTCTAGTTTCAATTCGATGTTCAATATAAGAAATAGGTGTCGCAAAGTGTCACAAAAGGTTACTTACTTACTTAGGTGGCGCTGCAGTTCGGGGTGAACCTGGGCCTCAACCAACAAGCCTCTCCATTTAGCTCGGTCTTTAGCTATTTGCCTCCAGTTGCGCACTCCAAGTTGGTCGAGGTCCCCTTGAACTTGTGCGCGCCACCTACGGCGATGATTCCCTCTACTGCGTCGTCCCTCGGGGTTAGATTCGAATATTCTGCGGGCTGGAGTATTGGTGTCCATTCGCTCTACATGTCCTAGCCATTTCAGACGTCCAATACGCTGTCTTTTTGACCAGGTCGATGTCGCTGTACAGCTCGTATAGTTCGTGATTGAATCTTCTCCTCCAAAACCCGTCAACGCAAACGGGATCGAAAATCTTACGAAGAAGTTTTCTCTCGAAGCGACCAAGGATGCCTTCATCCTCTTTTAATAAAGTCCATGTTTCAGCACCGTAAAGCAGGACTGGGATGATCAAGGTCTTATATAGAGTCTCCTTAGTTGTTCGAGATAGGGCTTTACTGTTGAATTGCCTTATAAGCCCAAAAGAGCAAGCGATCGGCAAGAGTTATTCTTCGATTGATTTCTGCACTGATCTTGTTTGTAGAATTTATAGCAGAGCCAAGATAGACAAAGTCCCTTACTACCTCGAAGTTATAGCTGCCCACTGTGACGTTTTGTCCAATTCATCGGTGTTGGTTTTCCCTTCTTGTTGACAGCATATACTTGGTTTTGCCCTCGTTTATCGCTAAACCCATTTCACAAAAGGTTGTTAAGCTCAAATTATGCATTAGCGCTTGATGATTCTGCCTTCTTGCGTCCATTAAATAGGTTCCTGGATCTATCTGGAGTTCGTATTTCTTCTGGCACGGCCGGAGCAAATAGACTGCACCTATACTATATACCACGCGGGGAATAATTGTTTAGTCTCTTTCGTTTTGGCGTTAATCCATAGGATTTATAATACTATCACTGGACCTTCTACCCAGGCTAGTTACGCCTAGTAGTAACTTCTGTCCTGGTTTCAATTGACCAATTAAAAATCAAACATTTTGTTTGGATCGTCTATGAAATGGAATGATCTCCGTGCAATGTTCAAATAATTCCACATTGTTTCATAAAAACAATTGCTAGTAAGGTTCCCTTTGCTTTTGTCAACTACGGTGGTATAAACAACTCCTTTTCTAGGGATTCCGTTGGCTTAAGTCAGCTCTGTGTTAACAGGCTTAGACGAAAACCCTTTCTTTAAGAGCTGTTGCTACAAACCAGCTTCTGCTACGCTGGTTCAAGCTGCTGTGTGTAAATGTGTTTCATCATCTACATTAATGCTATCATGTATGTTACAGTAGTGATATTTCTTCCCATTACAATGGAAGTTATCAAATTGAAATCAAGCGAATTTGGGCAATTGAGATTCTCATTACAGCAAGTGGGACAGTTTGTACGGTAATAGCCAGTAGCTTCACAACCAAAGCAATTTAAAACAGGTTTCCAATTTTCGTCGCTTATCGCTTTTTTTCATTTTAAAACAGGAGTCCTCCTTCTCATTGCTTTCACCAAGAGTTTCACAAGGTTTTTTTTTATCAGCGTTGACCATTTTCACTTCTCTAACTTGTGCCAATAGATCCTGAAAAGTTTTAACCCAATTCCTCGAAACTTCCACTTTTAATACTTAGAGAAAGAACTTGTCCATAAATCGTGTTAAGCATTAACAAATGTGCAAGTAAAAACCATTTTCTGCATACGAACTGATCAATTGAATTTCTAATAGTTTCTTATGCATTTTGAGTCGAAACTCTTTTTTCAGATATGAGTGATAATAAAAATATACAGTGTTGGTATCTTGCAGTAAAAAAGCTCCCATTCGACGTCGTTTTTCGACAGCGACGTCTTCTTTAATGGATACATATTTATTCCCAAGACGTAGATTATTGTGTTTTCTTTCTTTTGTACTAATTTGGCTCTGGTATATAGATGGCGAATTCATAGCAATTAAAACCCGACTTTATCCATAAGTATGAAGGTGCTTTAAATAAATTTCGGTCACAACAATAGCAAATACAAGAATCACAAAGATATGACAGGCTGGGAACCGTTTTAATAAGCCATTGGCTGGCTAGCTTTAAAAAAAAAATAAAAACTTGCTAATAATAATAGCAATTCGTTAGAGTAGATACTCGTACATCCAATCATTGAAAAGTATTACTAGTAACAAGTAAATGCAATTAAATACAGTATTATCAGGAAAAATATTTAAAAAATAACATTCGCTGTTAGATATAATGCACGTAAACGCATTTATGTATATATGTACATAGGTATGTATATCTTTACATATATATTTCAGTGTGAAATATTCTAAAAATGTTACGTTAATTGATTTTTAAGAATTATTGTAACTTGAATGAAGAAGAATAAATGAATGAAAAAAAATGTAATTAAGTAGTTTTCATATCAGCTTATTCTATAAGACGATGGAATACACATATAATATTTTCTTTATTCAAAATATGTTTATTAATGTTGACACAAAACTCATAATATAGAAAAACAAACACGACTTTTCATGAGTCATGGACAATACATACATACATGCACATTAAGCGTATGGCAGGATCGCATGGACTGGGTCGTAAGGTAAAATCTGGTAATATGGCACATGTTAAAATGTTCTATTAATCGCAGTCTAATTAACATGAAATAGCTTACGCCGCAGATTTATTCCCAATTCTAGTGTATACATATGAACCTATTTATTATCGCTATAAGTTC
Source organism: Brachypalpus laphriformis (assembly GCA_945910035.1). Classification (NCBI taxonomy): domain Eukaryota; kingdom Metazoa; phylum Arthropoda; class Insecta; order Diptera; family Syrphidae; genus Brachypalpus; species Brachypalpus laphriformis. The sequence continues at coordinate 110,485,678 of OX246756.1, forward strand.
GTCAAACAAAGAACCCAGTCTTATATTTTAATGTAGTCTACGACGCTAGATACGTATAACAGTCTTGTTTTGCATCAGATGGAACATTGAAATATTGTATTATAATGGACTAGGGATTTGACCCAAACAAATTGGTTTTTCCAATCTTAATCTTAAATATTACTATAAAAGCAAAGTCGATTTTCCTTGTGAACACCGTTTCTCGAAAACTACTAGACATAGGTACTTGAAATTTTGCACAGTTTTTCCTTATTTTGCCTAGATGCGAGATAAGAAGGGATTTTCCGAAATTCAAGGTCTATTCAAGGTCTAAGTGGCATAAAGGGGGTTGAGATCGAATCTTCCATCTGTAAATATTGATTCCACAGCCGTAGCTCAGTACTGGCTCTACGGATTAAAAAAATAAAAAACAGGTAAATTTAGTAAATTCGCCGCTGATTCATTTAAGGTATAAAATATCCTTCTGCGTTGTCCTGAAGCTGAGCAATGCTATCAGTGGAGACCACGGCCAGCAGTCATCGAGCAGTGGCTATCGTTGCAAAAGTATAGGTGTGTAAGTATATGGGCGCGCTATCCCATGATTATGTTTTGATCTTCAGTGTGCGATCTCTTCTAGAGTTAAAATTGAGAAAAAAATAAATAAATTATTAGTGCCAAATCTAAGATATTGTAAAATTTATTAATTAAGATATCCATGTGCTGCCAAAACGTCATGCAATTAAGGGACTTGGGAATATACGCGTAGGTACATGCATATGCATGTGTAGACATAGAACTATTGCAATATTTTTCAATTTTGTTATATGAGATGTTTTTGATCGTTAGATTTGTTCACATTTTAGAATGTTTTAATGGATTTAAATTAAATTGTGTGTTGTGAGCGGGTTTTCAGTATGTATTGTATTCAGTTGGTAATTATGTTTCACCAATTAAATAACCGTCACCTAAAATGCAGCCGAAGCGAGGCGAACACTGGTAAGCTAGTTTTTAATATGTTTTATGTTATGAGGAAGTTGTACAGTATTCTTTTTTTCAAAATTGATTGAAATTTAGAGGTCGCTACCGGACTTTGAAAAGTTTGTTGAAAAAAAAAAAACCCAAGCATCCTCTTTTTAAGTGATAAGTTCCTAATTTTTAAATTTTCAAGTACAGATATGGTGGTGTAAGTAAAAGAAAAGTATACACGAATATTCATTAATACATCTAAAAACTTACTTCGCTTTATTTATTATTGCAATAATGTAAACTTCTTACAGTAGGAGTAATTTTTACGACAATTTTTCACAATCAGTACAATCCTGAAGAAAGGAAACCCTCTGAACTGCGCCAACTGCAAAGGTATAAGTCTCCTCAACATCGCATATAAGATCCTGTTTGCCGTATTATGTGAACGCATAAAACTGATCGTCAATAACCTGGTAGGTTCTCATCAGTGCGGTTTCAGGCCGGGAAAGTCCACCATTGACCAAATATTCACACTACGGCAGATCTTGGAAAAAACCCATGAATATAAAATCGATACGCACCACCTCTTCATCGATTTCAAAGTTGCCTATGATAGCGTGTATAGAGACGAGGTATACCGAGCCATATCTAGTCTTGGCATCCCTACCAAGCTTGTCCGTTTGTGCAGAATGACGATGGAGAACTCTCACTGCTACATCAAAGTCGGTAAGAACATCACCGAAACATTCGATGCCCCAACAGGTCATAGACAAGGTGACGCGCTAAAGGATGGAGCCTACCGTTCCCACCAAGAAAGTCTTCAAATCCAATCAGATGGACGGCGCAGTAGAGGACGGTCTCGCGGTAGGTTTCGCAAACAAGTGGAGCGGGACCTCAACCAACTTGGCGTGCCCAACTGGAGGCAGCTAGCTCGTAACCGTGCTGGCTGGAAAGGTTTGTTGGATGAGGCTCAGGTCCACCCCTGTAGCGCCACCTAAGTAAGTAAGTAAGTAAGTAGATACTGTTTTTGTTCTTCATTAGCAGTTACATATAAGTTTGTTATATTCTTCTATAAGAGCTACTCCTCTTTCAGCAATATCGTTCACAACTCTCATAGAGCAAGCAAGAGTTATACTGTATTTGAAGCCTTCATCTTGTTCCCACAACTCGGCATCTATTTCCAAAACTTTGATGAAACTACCATGATGAAAAAAAAAAATGAAGAGTATTTTTTGAATCAAAATGTTTTAAAGTTTTCTGAAGTAAAATACCTGGATCAAATAGGACTCTCTTCAAAGGATGCGCAATTGCTTAATTTTTTAAAGCTGATACCATCTTCTTTTTGGTATTATTTGACACGCTTTCATCAAAAAAGCAAATGCTACCAATTCTTCTAAAAGAAACCATAAATGACCAAGTAACTTTTTCATAGCAAATTTTGACTGTAACGAATTTATCTTCTAAAATTTCTTTAAGTCTTTAAGTATTTCCAAGTCATTGTTAGGCGCTTTGCAAGCCGAACCTTTTGTGTGGATGTTAACTTTGTTTGTTTAAAAGTTGCAGATGTTTTACCGACTAGCTATACCTCCGTAGATTTACTAGTAGAAACTGACATGACAAAGCGATCACTTTCAAAACTAACTTTACTAGCTTTACCAATATCACTAACAAGTCAAACCAACTGCAACAGCGGACTTTACAAAACAAGATAGTAGAGACTGTACTGCTACATGAAACCATGACAAAGTGATGACTTTCAAAATTAACTGTACTAACTGTAGCAGTAGCGCTAACAAGTCAAAGCAACTGCAACGGCGGACGTCACAAGATGCTAAATGTACTACGTGCTCTTACAACTGCAGTACATGGAATAAAACCATATTGCAGTTATATGCAAAAGTTCAATGCTTGGTAGCGACCCCCAGAAATTGACCAAATTGAGTGAAATTTCACACAAAATCTTATTTTATTACATATAACATAATTAAGTAGTCCCGCGCCAACTTTTCAAAAGTTCGAATTAAGGATCACCCTAATATGGACTGCTAGTGAAATGTCAGTTCCATATAATCTCTGTCCAAAAAATGACGCAAACATTACTATCCCTTCTGGGCGGAAAAATGTGGGACACCTCTAGGGTTTGTGTGGATTTGCTTAGTAAAACTGCGGAAATTCGAATTGTTGAGGCATTGTTTGCAACAGATGTCATCTCGAAAATGTGCTAGTTGAAATAATTAATGATAGATGGAGCCAAACAAATTTGAATAAAATATACCAAATTAAATTGCAACCAATTTAATTTTAAATCTTTATTTAATTAATCGCAATAATTAAATTAAACACGTTTTACACATCCAACTGCATCCAACGAAATCTAAAAAAATGTTTTCCGCGTTGAACCACGAGGACTAGTTATGTTAGAACTAACGCGAAGTTGGCTACTAGCAGTCCATATATAATAAATGAATGAGATGAAATATTAAATAAAATAATGTTACGACCTTTAGATGTCACTTGGTGCGTTTTGGTGAAACGTCACTTCTCAGTGAAGTAAGATTAAATACGGAGTACAACAACACAAAGTGACTTGGAACCACTTTTACTTTTTTTCTCAGTCGAAAATGAGTTGCGATGGATGGGAAGAGCTTTTTCCCTGAGAAAAGCTTTTTCATTCAACTGAAATGATTCAGTAGTATTTCATACATTTAAGCACAACTTTTTCATACTTTTTACTTCAATTTCAATTCAATCACCAATCTTCAAACAATTAAAAAAGTTTTTAACCAGGTTGACTTAGAATCGTTTTGTGGAGAAGTTTTCACTTTGCTTTGCATAGTTCTCACGAAAATACATCAATTGTCAATGTACCAAACAGCGACACAGTTGTGTGGTAGAAATTACTAAATCGCCAAAGCACAAAAAGTCTGTTGCGTAGAGTACACACAACCAAATTCGATTTCTACACCACGTCGCTAATGAGCCATCCCCGTCGTCATCGGTGGAATAGTTTTATATAATTTAGTTGCGCATTATTTTGTTGTAATAATAGTAATAGAATAGTAATTGCACGGTGTGGTGCTACCTATTTGTGCTACCGTTGTAGATGCTAAATCCAAGCGAGATACATAATTCTATAAGCCTATTTCCTCACCCATCGAGCATTTCCTCTCTCCTTGTAATCGCAGGACACACCTCTAGTTTTGCATTGACGTCTCGCGTAAGTAAAATATTGGGTAGCCCTCTGCACTACAAGTTGCTTACCAGTTTGTTACATTGAAGTTCTCAGTGGCTGTAATTAAGATAAACGGGTATGAGAGTCAGATTGTGGTTATTTGCCCTAATTTCAACGTAAATTAAATTATTAATTTCAGATTTTGTTTGTATCCTATTAGCACAGACAATTAATTAAAAGCATATTGCATAAAACTACAAGTGTTGTACTTGTAAACTTGTAACTACAAGCACAAATAAAGTATGGAGTTGTAATATTGTGTTCCATAAAAATTTGTCCGCACTTGTAGCGTGGTAGATTCAAATTATGAGTGTAGCAATTAAAATGCTACAAGTATACAAGCCTGTAACTACAAGTTAAAAATTACACTGGTCAACAAATTTTTGTAACAAGAAAAGTGCTTACTAATTTTGAATTACCCACCCTACACTCAGCTTGCCGCCATATTTATTTTTTTTCCATCAGGTCTCGTTTTCATGTTACAGCTACTCCCCAAAAATAAAAAAAGCCGTTTTTGCTTCATTGTCGCATTCTAAAGTTTTGTTTCATTTGAAGAGCGTAGTGTGTTTTTCTGTTTTTTGTGTTAAGTGATTCTTAAATAATGTCAAGAAAGTGTCAAAATGATCCCGACAAGTTTTGCTACATTTGTGGCGACATTACTTTTAAAACTCAGCGAAGGAATTTGACACCATTAGTAACTAAGCTATATAAACAGTATTTTGGCTTTTCCATCGGACAACAAGACAAAGCATGGGTTCCACACATCTGTTGTGTTACATGTGTGGGTCTTCTTACTGGATGGGCGAGAAGATCTCGATCTATGCCTTTTGCAATACCTATGATTTGGAGTGAACCAACGAACCACCTATCAGATTGTTATTTTTGTCTGACTAATACAAAAGGTATTACAATTAAAAGAAAACGTAAAATTAAGTATCCTGATCTGCCATCGGCTAGAAGACCGACCCTTCATAGTGAAGAACTGCCTGTGCCAGAACCACCTGAAAGTCCCGATCTGGCCGCTACACCAGAAACAACCGAAAACGAGACATTAGATCCAGACTTTGAACAAGCCTCCTCATCTAATGAGCCACACCTAATATCTCAAGGAGATCTCAATGATTTGGTACGTGACTTAAATTTGCCCAAACAATAGGCAGAACTTTTGGGCTCTCGATTAAAGGGATGGAATTTATTGCAACCAAAAACAAAAGTATGTTACTTTCGTAATCGAGATAAAGAGCTGAACATTTTTTTTTCACAAGCTGATCAGCTGGTATTTTGTAATAATGTCCATGGCGTAATGACTGTCTTGGGTATAGAATATAAGGCAGAAGAGTGGCGTTTATTTATCGATGGTTCAAAAGCAAGTTTGAAGGCTGTTCTTTTACATATCGGCAACAAACTTCCATCTATACCAATAGGTGAGGCTTCGAACATGAAAGAGTCTTATGAAACTATTAAATTTATCTTGGAAAAAATTCAATATAACGAACATCACTGGAAAGTTTGTGGAGATCTGAAGGTAATTGCCCTAATTTTAGGATTACAACTTGGGTATACAAAATACTGTTGTTTTATTTGTAAGTGGGATAGCAGAGACCGACAAAATCATTATGTTAAGAAAGACTGGCCCAAAAGGCAATCTCTTATTCCAGGACAAAAAAATATTAAAAATCCTCCATTGGTGCAGCCTGATAACGTATTTTTACCACCTTTACACATAAAACTTGGGCTCATGAAAAACTTCGTGAAGGCTATGGATAGAAGTGGTGACGGCTTTTTATATTTGAAAGAAAAATTTCTAAAGCTGAGTGAGGCAAAAATTAAAGAGGGCATATTTGTTGGCCCTCAAATCAGGCAATTGATGAAAGATGATATTTTTAAAGAAAAGCTTAGTGATATGGAAAAATCAGCTTGGGAATCTTTCATGAAAATAACTTCAAATTTTCTAGGAAATCACCGATCAAGTGACTATGAAAATATTGTCGGGGAGCTGTTATCTACTTATAAGGCTTTGGGTTCTAATATGTCGTTGAAAATACATTTTCTTCATTCACATTTAGACTTCTTTCCTGAAAATTTGGGCGCCGTTAGTGATGAACACGGTGAAAGATTCCACCAAGACATTTATACCATAGAAAAGCGGTACCAGGGCAAGTGGAGTCCACGTATGCTAGCGGATTACTGCTGGACATTAAAACGAGATGTCCCTGAAGCAAAATATAGAGGAAAATCATAAAGCTACATTTATAATTATGTTACATTTTAAGGAAATAACTTCGTTTTGGTGCTTAAAACTGGACATTTCTAAAATTCAATAAAATCTAAATTACAACAACACTATTCGTATTGGAATCATTTTAATTTTATTTCTATTATCCTTATAACTGTCCTAAACATAACCAGACAAACGTTTTCATGTTACGTGCAAAAAGTGTTTTTTTGTTGACCAGTGTTATTTGTGAAGAACTAAAAGTCTGCAGCTATACTTCACAGCTAACCCTTTAACCACTAAGACCGTCTGCAGATGGTCGTCACTCCAATGCAATTCTGTTCTGTCAAGATTTTTGTGAAATGCGAAAATTATTTGTGATTTTGGTACAAATTAAAATTAAAAAAGAAAAAAACTTCCCAACAGCTCAATCGACTCGGGAATTTTTTTGGTAAGTTCTTTGAAGTTGTATTGTTGCTAGCTTGATTTGTGAAAAAAAATGTTTCTTCGAACCGAGTTTTTTGTGAACACCATCTATAGACGGTCTTAGTGGCTTAGCTTCATTTTTTTTGTTTTCTCAAATCAGGTTGTCACAAACATCATTTGAATGGAACAGTGCTTCCCAAGTGCGAAAAGTTCAAATATCTGGGATCTATGATCAATATCAAAGCAACCTGTGATGACGACATCAAACATCGCGTAAGCGTAGGGTGGATGAAATGGCGAGAAAATTCCACTATCTTCTGTGACAGAAAAATGCCACCTAAGTTGAAAGGAAGGCTCTACACCGCAGTTGTTTGTCCAACGCTCACATACGGTTCACAATGTTGGTGGATGTACAAAACGTATGAGAGTAAATTAACAGCAGCTGAGATGAAGATGCTTCGCATGACAGCAGGAGTGGCAAAGCTTAATCGAATAACAAGTTAGAAGATCCGTGGAAGCTTTCACATCAAGGAAACCATCGTACAGAAGATAGAGCGCGACCGGCTCAGCTGGTATTGCCACGTTCAAAGAACAGATCATTTGAACCCTGTTAAAAAGGCAATATCAATGCACGTTCCAAAGACATCGCGATGTAGGAAAGGTAGGCCTATAAACGCCTGGATCAGACAAATGCGACGACATCGGCATTTCATTGGCGTCAGTAACCGAGTGATCCAAAATCGGCGGTCCTGCCGATATTTTCTGAGTTCAAATAGGCGAACCCCACAGGCGGATCAGTAGAAATGCGGTGAAGTGGGAGGGTTGTGATCCCTTATTTTCGGATCATAACCTCGCTGATAAAAAGGAAGAAGAAGAAGAAGGTTATCACAAACAGTGCCAAATTTTATCAATCATATATTGCTGGCCATACAATCCAGTTACGGCTAACAAAGCGCACACCCCATGATGAAAGAAGAAAACGACCGACGGCTAACAAAGCGCACACCCCATGATGAAAGAAGAAAACGACCGGCCTCGAATATTGCCAAGCCTGGTAGGCCAGGGCATCCTTTGGAGCCAGGCCTGAAGGGTGTCAGTATGCGAGCGTCTGGTGGTCGGCCTGTCCCGGTCGGCAGCCGGCCGGGTCAAACCTGAAATGGCTACAAGCTTCCTGTCAATGGTCTCGCGAACCATTACGGGGTCAAGGGGTGAGCGCGCTGTGCACCGATAGGGGCACAGATGGACTCTATTAATTTCGACAACGGCATCGACTTAGGATAGTCACATGGAACGTCTCATTACTCACAGGGAAGGACCTTGAGCTTGTTGGGCAGGCTGTTAAAAGTCGACTAGATATAGTTGGCGTCTCTTCAACAAAGCAGAGAGGTTCTAAAAGTGTGGACCTTTTGGATGGGTGAAAGCTCTTCCTGTCAGGAGTCGCACCCTCAATGTCTGCTCGGGCGGGAGTGGGGATACTCACAAGTCCCAGGTTGACAGACAGAGTATTGGAGTGGATGCCAATAGGAGGGAGAGTTGCGATCTTAAAACTCAAGCTTGATAGATCAACTCTGGCATTGCTGCAGGTGTATGCACCGAACCTTCAGTCAGAGTATGCAGCTTTCTTAGATGAAGTTGATGTTGCCCTTGAGGTTGCAGATATGGATTCTTTTGTCCTGATGGGTGACTTCAATGCTGATGCGGGTGTAGATGTTATGACATGGGGGAGTGTGACTGGGAGGAACGGTGATCCTGAGCAAAACGCGAACGGAGAGAAGTTGTTGGATTTTTGTTGTGAAAATGGCTTATCCATCACGAACACAATCTTTCCAAACAAAGACATTCACAAATACACATGGTACCGTCAGAGTCTTCAGCAGAAGTCGCTGATCGATTTCTTTGTGGTACCATCGTGTCTGAAGAGAATGGTTTGTGATGTTCACGTATTGAGAGGGGCCGAACTGTCAACTGATCATCACTTAGTGCTGTGCAAATTGTGTCTTAGCGAGAGAGTGCCTCCCATACCAAAGCGTAAGCCAAGGATGGTTACACGCATACGATGGGAGAGGTTACATGACGATGAGATACGGGGGACATTTGCGCGGCAAATATCTGAAAGGTTTCAACGAATTCCAACTGTTCCCTCAAATGTAGAGGAAGAATGGCAACTGTTTTCAACAGCGGTTATTGCCTTTGCGGGAGATGTTTGTGGAGTGAAGCGGCTTGGTGTGGCGGCTGGTGGTGAGAAAAGGACTGCTAGGTTTAAAACGCCCGGAGTTCAAGAAATCATCAGAGAGAAGAAGAGAGCCTTTAAGGTGTGGATTCACTTGGGGAACTTCGATTCTCGAAATCGGTACACTGAGGTGCGAAGAACCTGAAAATTAGCTGTGAAAACAGCGAAAGAACAGTCTTGGAAGGAGTTTGGCGAGAAATTGGAACGTGACAACAGATCTGCAAATAAGATGTTCTGGCAGACCGTCCGCCGACTCAGAGGAAAAAAGTTGAATATCGTTGAAGGAGTCAAATCCAAAGACGTTAGACTTCTTTCCAATGAGGAGGACATCTTACGCAGATGGAGCGAGCACTTTTCAGAATTGCTCAATCCCGAACAGGGCACCGAAGATGACAGACCTATGGTCGAGGGTTGGGCGGAAAGTAGTCCTACGGTAGACGAAGTAACTTTGGCGATCAAAGCGCTAAAAGTTGGCAAATCTGCTGGTGTGGATGAAATTCGGCCAGAAATGCTCAACGCTTTAGGTAAAGAGGGAGTTCAGTGGCTCTCGCGTGTCATTAAAGTGGCCTGGGAATGCGGTGAAACACCTGGTGATTGGCAAATGGGGGTGATAGTTCCTCTTTTTAAAAAAGGGGATAAAAGAGATTGCGCCAACTATATCTCTTTTAAGTCTCCCTGGAAAAGTCTTCGCTAAGGTGCTAGAAACGCGTTCCAGACCTGCGGCTGAGGACAGTTTGGGGGATGAGCAGTGTGGGTTTCGTCCCGGTAGATCACAACCGACCAGTTATTCACTCTCAGAATGGTTCTTGAGAAGGCCTGGGAGTATGCCAAACCTGTCTATACTTGTTTTGTAGATTTGGAAAAAGCATATGATAGGGTTCCTAGAGGCAAACTCTGTAGCGTTCTGCAGGGGTATGGGATTGATGGCTCTCTGTTAAGGGCAATTCAGTCTTTATATACAAACTGTAGAGGCTGTGTTCGGATAAACGGTGTCAAACCAATACCTTTCACTCTGGGCGTTGGACTCCGCCAGGGGTGAGTTTTGTCACCTCTCCTCACCATTGTATATATGGATTGGATGTTGCAGCGCAGCCATGGCGGGGAATGTTTCGAAGTAGGAAACCTAAGGATTAGTCATCTGTTCTTTGCGGATGATTTGCTCATCCTTGGGTCCTCTCAAACCGAACTTCAGCGCGCACTTGAAAGGTTCGTAGCCGTTTGTGATGATGATGGAATGAAGATCAACGTGAAAAAGTCAGAAGTAATGGTCATTTCCAAAAAACCCATTCAGTGCACTCTGCATGTTAGTGGAGTTCCACTGATGCAGGTAAATAAGTTTAAGTACCTCGGGGTTCTATTCACGAGTGATTGGAAGAGCAATGCCGAGTTATCCTGTAGAATTGGTCAGGCTGGATCAATTTTGAGAGAGCTTGGCCAATCTGGCTGAACTTAGTGTTCAAGCTAAGCTATCGGTTTTTAACTCGGTGTATGTTCCAACTCTCAGCTATGGTCATGAAATTTGGGTAGTGACCGAAAGAATAAGATCGCGGATACAAGCTGCCGAAATGAGGTTCCTTCGCGGTGTTGCTAGAATAACTCGTAGGGATCGAGTGCGCAACACCAGAGTACGCGAGGCGCTCAATGTTGAGCAGCTACTTCTTCGAACGGAACGATCTATGCTTTGATGGTTTGGTCACGTAGTGCGTATGCCCCCAGACCGGGGGGCCGCGACCCCGCGGTAGGCCTAGAAATAGATGGTTGAACCAAGTCCGGCATCTCTCCTGGAGCCGTCTAGGGATTCCTCCTGATGAGTTGGAGTCAATGGCGGAGGATCGATAAGGATGGAGAGTCCACCTGATCATCCTACCCCCGCGACCCTCATGAAGGATTAGCGGGCCATTTAAAATGTATGTATGTATATATTGCTGGCTGGTTGAGGTGGCGGTTCAAAAATAATCCAATTAGCGCTATTGCGACATTTTGAAACCACAAAACTAGTATACGGTGGAGGAAGATGGATATGCTGGACCCAGCTTATCGTGTTTAGGTAAAGAATGAGGGCTTCAATCCCTTTTTCAGATATTTCTCCCAGGTCGTCGAAGAAGACTTTACCTGGGGTATGCTGTCTGGTTCTCGCTAGGTCTGGGCATCTGAAAAGAAAATTAAAAAGAGATTCTCTTTAATTAACATCTCTGTACCTACAGCAGAAGGTACTATGGAGGATGCCAAGTTTGGCTGCATGGTCCCCTGTCGGCCAATCGCATATACTGTACTATTCTTGCAATATCTGGTCTTGTTCTGCTAAGTAGCTGATTTGATTAAGGTTTGGTATAGCTGCGTTATGTCTTTCTTGATATAACGCAGACAGAAAGCGATTTCCACCAGTGGTTAGCTAGCTTTAAGAAGTGGTTGTGAATGTTACCCTTGACGACTTCCAGCGAAATATTGACTTTGCCAGAGAATCGCTAAGAGTTGGCCCTTGTCTGGCCAGATCATCCGCTCGCTCGTTTCTCTCGAAGTTACTGTACCCAGGGACCCAGATGAGGGTGATTTTTGATTGAGCACCTAGTTTCTTTAGTTGTTCCTGGCATTTTTCTACCAGTTTTTGCGTTATATTTTTCACACGGATAGAAGAGACCTATAGTTTAGTACCGTATCCGAAGGGCAATTTGAGAGGCTTTTTCGTGACAACAATACTCTCGGATGTTTGTCAGACGTTCGCGAGAAAACTTTTTGAACTTTTTGGTGTTTTCTGGTTTTCGAGCATAGAACCTTACGCGCAGTGATCCAACACACTAACCACTTGCGCCACGGCGTCCACAGATATGAAAGCTGAATCAATGGCTTTGATAGCAGCTTGGCTATCAGTGAAGATAGTACGATTGCGGTTGAGAGTTGGGACGGCATTCAGTATGCGGCAAGCCTCACGAATCGCGAGAAGCTCCGCTTGAAAGGCGCTGGCGAAATTTGGTAAGCGGAAAGACTTTGAGACATTTAACTTATCAGAGAAAATGCCTGCGCCGATTCCGCAGTCCATTTTCGATCCGTCCAACTGAAAAAAGCACCTCGAAGTTATTCAACGAATTCGTTGGATCGGCCAGAGTTTTGCGGAAGGAGACGAAGAATGTAAAACTGTACTCAACGTATGCTAGCACTAAGTCTTTCGAGAGCACCAATTCAGTCAGTCAGGGTCAGCCATCGAAAATTGCTCGCTAAAATCGAAAAGAAAAATCGTATGATGACATTGATTGTCCACAAGTTATCAGTGAGTACAATGCGCACATGGACGGTGTCGATCTAATGGACTCTTATATAGATCGCGATGGACTCCAAATCAAAACACAGGATATGACAACCAGGATTTCTTACCATCTTCCCGACATGGATACAACAAATTCATTCGTTTTTCATCGGAGAACGCTTAAAAGAAATGGAACTGCTGATAATGATGAAAAGATAAAAGACATGACGATGTATGAATTTCGCTTGAGCATTACCAAAGAACTATATGCCTCTGTTGAGAAACGATCCATTGGCCGTCCATCATCCGACGTACAGTCAACCACCAGCAATGGTGTTGGTAAAAAAGCAGCTCATCCAGTGACAAGTGCGAGATTCGACGAATTAAATCATTTTCCTGAATGTGGATCGAACAAATTGTGTAAATTGTGAAAAAACCGATACACACACGTTTTGTACCAAATGTAACATCCATTTGTGTTTTTCCAAAGCAAAAGACTGTTTCACAAAGTATCACGTAGACAAATGATTCATTCATTAGTATCTACCTGTTTAGGTCAATGTATTGAGCATTTACTTTGAATAAAAACGATTTGTTTGTACTTGAATTATACAGCACATGTTTTATTTTTTTCAGCAACCCACTGGTCTAGTCTACAGACGGTCTTTCATATTTTTCACCAGGTGCTTTTAGGTAATTCTTTTCTTGACAAACGGACTTCATTCTCGTGTTTTTCAGCCTAAAATCTAACTAGAACCAAAATTCTCGTAACGAAATACCTCGTATATCGATTTCAGTGGCTAAAGGGTAAAGCGATCAAAGAATTCTTTCTTTCTTTGTTAGAAATTGAATCTGTTCATCATCTGTTGTGTGATTGTCCTGCCTTATCCGTCAGAAGAATGAGGACTCTTAGTAGTTACTTCTTCTTGGAACTGGAGAACTTGGGTAATGTTGAGCTGATGGACCTCCTGAGATTCATATCACTTTGTGGGTGATTCTGACAGCGGACTTTCTTTACAGCGTTTCCAGGGCTAAATGATTGGACGCAATGGACCCGTACTGTTGGTCTGAGTGAACAGTGACTCTTTTTCACAAGGCACCCATCTACTTAACCTAACCTTCTTTCCTTGTTACATTGATTTTACTTAAACCCTAACAAAAACAAATTTGAGCCGTTAATTTGCATGCAAATTAAGTGTTTTGGTGCACTTACAGCTCACTAACATTACCATAAAATTTATTTACTTTTTCAAAAGGTTAAGGTCGATAACAGGAAAAACATAACAGAGTCGATAACAAAGTCTTGGACATATTGGAGAAAGACCACCGATGACGATTAGCCGGCTGCAGGCACACACTTGTTATGCGCACACTTGCCATGCGTACACTTGTCATGCGCACACTTGACACACACTTGACGGGGGAGTCGAGCTTTGACTACGGAGGCGTAAACACGTGCTGGTTCGCTTAAGTTATCAAGTGTATTTATAAAAATTAAGAATATTTATGTTTATTACATAATAACAAATAAGCAGTGTATTTTATTAAACCACAGGTCATTACACTCCCGACACTATTGGCCTGCCAGTCCCGTAATCGCTTCATGATGATCTGACTAATGAATCTTTTGGTATTTTCCAAGGATCTGCACCTGAAGTGCAGCAGCACTTCCTTCAGGTGATATGGAAAACGTAAGCTTTATTTCTCAGCAGGCTATTGTAGTAAAAAGGGAAGACACATTTTATTTTCTCCGTCTGGTAAGAAGAATTGTGTACATAATTAAATGCATTTCTTTTAATTGCTCTATCACTTAGAAAAGAAAATATATCCTTGACGACAAAATTGCAGAGCTGGAGAAGGAAAGCTAGTTTTGGAGATTGAGAATTTAAAAAAAAAACAAAACAAAAAACTTGATCTTGAAATTTAAAAACTGGAATTGGAAAACAAATTACTTAATATTAATTTGATGGAGAGGAGTGCAGTATTTTGAAATTTTTTTTTTTGTCGGCATAGGAAACGCTCAACTGGAGCACTCAGACTAAACTGGTCCATTGTACTAACAGAGAGCAAACCCTGATTTACCCATTTTATTGGAATTTCCTCGTCTTTCTAAGAAAGCCAAGCAAGCACTTCAGTGATGAGAAGCTTACAGTACCAGCACTCACCACATCCGCACCGAGGATCTGCCACCTGATACGAGCAAAGGCCGGACGCTCACAGATATAATGTTCGGCGGTGTCGTCGCTCTCTCCACAAGCGTCGCGGATTGTAGTGTCACTTAAGCCCAACACGTTAAGATGCTTGGCAAAAGCAAAGTGGCCTGTCAAGACGCCAATAAGTTGTCTACACTCTTTTCTGCTGAGAGATAGCAAGAATGCCGCTGATTTCTTACAGACGTCCGGGAGCATGCGTTTAGTCAACCTGCATCCCGGAGAGTCATGCCACACACAATTGTGCTCATGAGAGACCCAATCGTCAATGGAAACCCTAACCGAGGACGCAGATAGACCCAACGCGGTTTCGGGACCTGAGAAAGCCTCCTCTGAGCCTTGTCTAGCAATCTCATCGGAGATCTCGTTCCCCAAGATCCCAGTGTGACCTGGGACCCAGATAAGAGACAGAGAATTCAGCCTTGCGATCGAGTTCAAAGAGTTTTTGGTTTCACGAACTATTTTAGAAGCGGTTAAATGGTTAAGCAAGGCCTTAAGCACAGCCTGACTGTCACTACAGGCCGTTTCCATTCTTCAGCTGCCTTAACTTGGCGAAACGGCTTAAGCCAATGTCCCTAAGGATCTGAAAGGATCCCAGGTGAGACATCGAACTAAAGGTTGAAGACGTCTTGACTGTGACGTAAAACTTGTTATACAGTGTGATGGAGAAAACAAATGAGATGTGCACTCCAGGTGGTACTCGTGAAAACGATAATCCACCCGTGGTCTTTTCGACTACGGCCGGGTTGAGGATTCTTGAGGTCCCAACCACCATACTTTTACCTACTCTCGATATTCTCAAACGCGCGCTTCTCATGCTCTTTCTTCTTCTTTTGGAGAAGCCGATGTTCTTCCCGTCTCTTTTGCTCGTAGAGCTCACGAGCAGCTTTCGTCTTCCTTTGCAGCGCCGCTTTATATGCCTCTTGTTTTGCTACATGCACTCGCCGGCATTCTTCGTCAAACCAGGGGTTTCGCGGTGGTGGGCGAGCGAGACCCAGCACATCAGTCGCGGCGTTTCTGATGGCATGTTGGCAGCGTTGCCACTGGTCTTCGGTACTTGATGCTGGCGGCAAAGGGGTGATTGAGAGATTTCGGGATACGCGTTCAGCGAAGAGTCTGGCGGTCTCTTGCGATTGTAGCTTTTCGACGTTAAATTTTCTCACAGTAATTCTTCTTTGTTGCTCAGATTGGGATATCGGCATTCGTACCTTGGCTACAACAAGGTAATGATCCGAGTCTATGTTGGCCGATCGGAGAAGCCGAGTCAAAGCCGCTGTGGCAAATTTTTCCAAGTTTTTTTCCAAAATAAACCGCCCTAATTATCCAAAAAGTGTTTAAATTGGTGTCTTGATTCAGCGTTTATCTGAATTAATCATTTTTCTGCGGGTTTCTGCAATATTTGAGTAAATTTATCTCCTACTTATTGTCGAGTGCCACTGTTTTCATTCGTTGCTGTTATTCGTTTTGCAAATTTTCCAAATGTCGGGCCCTCCAACCAGCAAAAACCAGATTTGGTGCCAAAAACAGTAAGTTGCACCAACAATCACCTCCACTTATCAACAAGGAGGAGACATCGACCAGTAAATTTGAACTACGCCTCACAAAACAACTCGAGGACTATAAAGCTGAACTCAAATCACTGATAATGGAGACACATCGTAACCTGCTGGAGAAACTAAGCCAGATTGTCACTGTACGTACTGTGTACTGTGTACGTACTGAGGTGCTCGGCAAACATCCGAGTCAATCCGACGCTCTCAGTTGGATAATGAAGTATCTATGCTGCATAGTAAAATTGACCAAATGGAGCGCGACAAGTTATCCACTGACGCCATACTTCATGGTGTCCCCCAGTGTGCCAATGAAGAATTAAGGAAAATGTTCGCAACTCTCTGCTCATCGATTGATTGCGTATCACCGCCTGTACCCAAAGATATCTTTCGCGTAAAATCCAAAGAAGCGTCAGAAAATACAGCCATAATTATAAAATTCACCCCGGCGGCTGATAAATCCACAGTACTCAAATACGCAAGCCGGGCATATAAGAAATCACGTAAACCACTTTGTTTACAAAATCTTGGACTAGCATTTGACAGGCTGATCTACATCAGCGAAAGTCTCACCACAGTCAACCTCTTACTTGACCGCAAAGCTTTTCACCTGAAGAAGCAAAAAACGCTTTTTTCTGTTTTCACCCGTGGAGGGCGAGTGTATGTGCGCCACACACCAAACGGAGAGGCTCTCCTGATCGATTGCAGTCAACGCTTGGATTATTTTGCCGCTGCCGCTACTCATCATGATGTCGTGCAAAACCAAAATGAAGTCTCTTATGTAATGTTTTTAGACAATCTATTTTCTCAATGCCTTATTATTATTTAGCTATTTTTTTGTCATGTTTTACCTTAGTGTATCTATATCTGGCAGTTGGCAGAGTCTGTTCAGTGGTGATAAGTGTACCAATCAAGCGTACCTGGAACAGACTCTCCCCCGAATTCGGTCACCAAAGTTTTTGGTTTTAGTTTTCGTGCCTTCACCCCAGTGAGTGGGTAACTTGATAAGGGTCTGTTTTGACCACAGCCGGCCCGTCCCTCGATAAGTGTCCCCATTCCTTCGGGACAAATCCTCCAGATCGGCATTTAGCGGAGTTTTGCCGCCAGCCTTTCCCCCTCCAAGCTTACGCTTGGCTCCCCTTCCTGAGAAGCAGCCTGGACCCTGTCCGGACTCGCCAGTCAGCCGTGCCTTGCACGGACTGATAGCCGGCCGGTGCCTTGCACGGACTGATAGCCGGCCGGTGCCTTGCACGGACTGATAGCCGGCCGGTGCCTTGCACGGACACCCAGCCTGCCCGTGCCCTGCACGGACATAGCCAGGGGGCCCGTGCTTTGCACGTACAAGCCCATACCAGTACCGCGCATGGACCGCACGCCCTGTCAAGCCATTCCAAGACACCGCAACCCCAGAGACCCGCCAAGGAAGCCAGTCCGAGCCTGAGCTCGGGGTTTAAGTATTATTGTAGTGTAGAATTAAGCTTATCCATGAATTGTTAAGTATAAGATTTGTTAGTATCAGAATCTTGCATTGTTAAAGGGAACACTGTAACACTAGTCTTATAGTTTTAATAAAGTACCTCTTTCCCAAAGTCTTAGGGTATTTCTTTGGGGCTGACCCTGGAGCCGGCGAGCTCACCTCAGCCTTCGACAAAAAAGATAAGATATACTTATTTCTCACAAATGATATTCGGGACGTAGTGTTGTAGTGTTATACCGCATCTTTTTAATCGATAGTACACCATCAAATGTCGATCTATCTCCAGCGCAATAAGTTAGTTTGTGAAAATCAGTCAGGATTCAGGCCATTTCATAGCTGTACATCTGCATTGCTAAAAGTGACTGATGATATACGCGCTGCGTTAGATAGAAACCGAATAAGTTTTCTTACTCTATAAAATCTCTCTCTAAAATCTTTTATTCCCTTATAAATCTCTCAATGTCACAATCCCACACAGCGCTGCATACTATGTTAATGTTAATGAAGACATTGCTTATACCAATCATTACGTATGGCTGTGAAATTAATTTTCTGTTGTTGCAGTGCGCTTATCAGGCGTAAGCTTTACGTTGCATTCAACAATATCACTCGCTACGTTTATGGTTTGACACGGTATGACCACATTTCATCATATGTCAAAAATATACTCGGTTGTACGCTAGACAAGTATTTGGAGTTTTGTGTACTCAAGTATCTGCATAAGGTTATTATCAGCAAACAGCCTCCATATTTATTCGGAAAACTTAAGATCTCACACTCGCACCGGTCCCTTAGTTTGATCCAGCCGCGCGTATTTTATCAAAACTCAGAGCGACAATTTTTCATTCATGCCACTCGTCTTTGGAATTCCCTTCCTCTTGGGGTGAGAAGGCTTTATAATACGAGTAGTTTTGGAGAATCTCTCTTTCGGCATTTAGCAGGTTAATGGTAATACAAATTGATACATTTAATGTTTATAGATACACTATAGGTAAACTTCATAAATAAATCAAAATCATTTAACATTTTAAATTTTATCCTAAATAATTGTTGATTGTAATAAATATCAATTTCTCAAACATATATACATACTTGAATTTAAATTAAAACTATTGTATAGTTTGCATTGTATAAATTTTTCATTTATAGCTTAAAGGTGACATAAAGCCTATTATGAATGATGTTAATTAAGTAAATAAATAAATGAAATGAAATGAAGGTCCGGACATCCAGAATACTGGAGGCATGCCTTGCGTCGATCGCAATATGATCAATTTAGTTGATCGTTACATGATCATTGGACCGCCATGTCTGCTTATGAATATCGAGATGAGGAAACCATGTGCTTGCTGTGGTGACATTTCGCTCCACAGCGAAATCAATTAGCTTTAGTCCGTTATCAGACGTGGTGTCGTGTAGGCTATGCTTACCGACTGCCCTACCAAGGACGTCCTCCTTTTCTATTTTGGCGTTAAAGTCGCCCAATACGATTTTAACGTCGTATTTAGGACATTGCTTATATGTCGTGTCGAGGAGCTCGTAGAAACCCTCTTTGGTGGGAGGGTCCTTTTCTTCCGTGGGGGCATGAACACATATTAGGCTTATGTTAGCGAATTTAGCCTTGATTCAGATAGTCATAATACGCTCGCTCACGTGTCGGAAGCTTAAGACTTCTTGGCTAAGTCTGCCGCGTATGACAAATCCGCATCCGAATAAGCGTTGCCTGTTGCCTCTGTAGCAATCACCGTAGTAGATGTCACAGTTTTTCATCCTCTTTTTGCCCGGCCCATCCCATCGCACTTCCTGGAGGGCGGTAATATCTGCTTTATAGCAGTCTAGGGCCTCTGCTAGTTATTCGGCTGCACGTGGTCTGTAAAGGGACAGAACATTCCATGTACAGATCCGAAAGTCGTTGTCCTTATTTCGTTTGTTGGGGTTGTCATTAGTTGAGTCATCCTTATCCCAGGCTTTTGGTTGTTTCGGAACCATCGATTATTTACGTGGTAGGGAAGTTACCCCGACGGCACAACCCCCCCCTGGAGGGCCAATTCCTTAATTATTTCCCTAGGACAAGGGGCCGGGTACACCGGTGCCAGTAGTCCACTACGGGAGTATGAGCGCTGCCGTTGGCCCATTAAGGGCTCCTTCGCCACCATCTCTATTCCAATGTCCTAACTAACATCGGAAATTCCTTATCGACCTGTGATCCGATTACGTCGAAGCAGCTCGCGCAAGGTATTCACTAAGTTCAACCTAACTGGAACAATAGACGCCACGCCGTCTAGGGAATTCGTCCTTTGCCACCTTGAACTTTGCCGCTCTGGATCAACCGCCTTATCTGCATAATGCGGGGCTCTGTGCAGACTGACCACCCTTTCCCTAGCTACTCGTGGGACCAAAATTTCTTTTCCTAATAAAAAACCAGACATTGAGGCCGGACCTCAACAAAAAAAACCCGGAAACAGCCGACATCGTCGGCAGCTCAAAAAGCACTACACGTGTGGAAGAGCATTTGCAGAATCTCTGCATCGACGATTCCGTCAGCGAGTGCTCCGTGCTGTCGGATGAACTGAACAGCGCTTCACCCACGTGCAGTTCAGCTCCTCCATCTCTTCCCAAGCTCACTGACCAAGAGAGGAAGTCGCTAAGTCGTGAGACTAAAGCGGCTTTCCGCATCCTTGACCGACTAGGCAAAAAGGCGGAAAAGGAGTGGAGTCAACAAGAGCGGGAATCCTACGTCTGGGCAACTGACATTGCCAAACAGTTTAGCGAGCTTATGAAGCTAAGGCCTCTACGGCACTTCGCTACCCGTGGGCAACGCCACCCAACCACCCGTGGCACACGCCACCCTTCCACCCGTGGCTTACGCCAGTCCTCCACCCGGGGCACTCGCCAACCCACAAATCGAAGAGTGAATCCCTCTCCTCGAAAGGATCGCTCCCATGCTAACGACACATCGAGTCGATCTGGTTTACCAAACCAAGCTGGGGGCCAGTCGGTAGTCGCGATAGACTTAGCCCCCAAGAGACGCAGGTCCGTAGACGAGGAGTCCAACGCCTCGAAGAAGACAAAGAGCTCAGTGAGCTCCAAACCCTTCTCCGAGACGGTCAAGGACAGCGTCGTCGTCGCGATAGTGGACCTGTCTGACGAAGAAGGGAGGATCTCCTACGACAAGTGGAGGTTCATTGAAGGCAGAGTGATGAACTGCCTTTACGAGCGTATTTTGACTCATCCCAACTCTCCACCCACCTTTCAAGACGCTGGCTGGCATCAAGGCTTTGTCAAGCTGATCGCATGCGACGATCAGAACTCGGTCGACTTCATCGCCGCTGCCATTAGCAGCATAGGTGAAATTTGGCCGGGAGCCAAGCTCAAGGCGGTGGAACGGAGCCAAATCCCCCACAGGCCGAAAGCAAGGATCTGGGTTCCGCTCGAACCGCCCGAGCCAGCAAAAGCCCTTAACCTGATTGCCTATCAGAATCCGGACCTACCAGTCAAAGACTGGAAGGCATTTGAGGAGCCATCGAGCTCTAAAAAAACGGATAATGACACCAAGAGATGGGGGTGTACTGTCTCCACTATTGTGGAACTTGGTGCTCAACGAGGCCCTTCTAAAGATCGAAAAAACTGGATGCAATGTTATTGCCTATGCAGATGATGTCGCCATTCTAACAACAGGCAAATACCCGCAGACGCTGGCCGATGTCATGCAATCTGCTCTCAATGAACTGCTCAGATGGACCGATAAATGCGGCCTCTCCGTTAACTCGACGAAGACCGAGCTAGTTCTATTCACAAGAAAACACAAGCTACCTGACTTCACTCCGCCCAAGATAAGGGGATCCACCCTCAAGCTTTCAAATAGTGCTAGCTATTTAGGCCTAAAGCTTGACCGCAAGCTAATTTGGAAGGAGAATGTCGTCGAACGGGCCAGGAAATCGCTGGCCGCTCTGTACAACTGCAAGAAAGCAGTAGGCTCCACCTGGGGCCTTAAACCAAGCATCATGCACTGGCTATACACGTCGGTCATTAAACTGATTCTCATGTATGGAGTATTGGTATGGTGGCCCGCATTGGAGAAGAAATCCAACCTATCCAAAATGGAAAAAACTCAGCGAGTTGCATGTCTCAGTATTACCGGTGCACTGAGAACTTCTCCCATTGCGGCGCTCCAAACCATGCTCCACCTGCTTCCGATTGACATCGTCAGTAAACAATTGGCTGTCAGCTCGGCAATAAGACTGAGAGGCTCCAGGCAGTGGAAGGAGCAACACACGGGACATGCGAATATACTTTCGATGCACCGTCATCTTTCCAATTCCACTGACCATCTGCCCACTGAATATGATTTTGACAAGGGCTACACGCACTCGATACCGGACAGAAGTGAGTGAACGCAACGCAATGTCCTTTACAACGAATCGGTGTCAATCTTCACGGATGGGTCCAAAACCAAGGACGGAGTCGGTGCCGGAATTTTCTCGGAAGATCTGGACATACACCTCTCCTTTAACCTTCCAGACTACTGCAGCGTTTTTCAAGCCGAAATCACCGCGGTTCGCAAAGCTGCTGACTGGCTGGCGGCTAGCACACTATCAACACCTGATATTGTTATTTATGTCGACAGTCAGGCAGCCATCAAATCCCTCGCATCCAGCACTACGAGATCTAAGGCAGTGAAAGACTGTCGCATATCTCTTAACGAGATAGCTGGTCAGTACAACCTCACCCTTTGCTGGGTACCAGGTCACTGTGGCATACCGGGGAATTGTGCAGCCGACGAACTAGCACGACAAGGCTCCTCTGGTACAGATAGCATAAGCATCACCGACATCGAAGCGCCAGCGTATTATGTTAAGTACCTCATTCAAATTGATGCCGAGAAAGTAGCCAATCATCGATGGCAACATCTAGACCAATGTCATACCGCCAGACAGCTCTGGCCGATACTCAATAAATCCAGGTCCATCGGACTCTTGAAGCACAAGAGAGGAACTCTCTCAAAAATAACAAATGTCCTCACTGGACACTGCGTCATAGGAAGACATGCCCAGAGATTAGGTATCCCTCATAACGACTTCTGCAGAAGCTGCAGAGATGAAGAGGAAGAAGAGACCATCAGTCATCTCCTGTGCGCCTGTCCTGCGCTCGCCAACATCAGGAAGGCCACTCTGGGTGAATACTTCTACAATGATCTTAATGATCTCGGCAACGCCTGCACGGCTAAAATTCTAGACTTCATTCAACGAAGCAGATGGTTCCAAGAGTAAGAGGGTGACCCACCCGCCTTACACATCGGCAGTACAATGGACCTACTTTCTGGTCTAAGTACATCCTCATCGAGGGCCGATCCTAACCTAACCTAACCTAAGGGACTTTGTCTACCTTGGCTATGCTATAAATTCTACAAACCAGATCAGCGAAGAAATCAATCGAAGAATAACTCTTACCAATCGCTGTTTTTGGGCTTATAGGAAATTTAACAGTAAAGCCCGAACAACTGAGGAGACTCTGTATAAGACCTTGATCATCCCAGTCCTGCTTTACGGCACTGAAACATGGACTTATTAAAAGAGGAGGAAGATATCCTTGGTCGCTTCAAGAGAAAAATTCTTGAAGCTAAAATCCTACAAGGCTGCTGGACCTGACGGCTTACCGGCCGAACTTTTCAAGGCAGCTGGGGATGAATTGGTAGAGGCATACACCAACTCATCTCTAAGATTTGGTCAGACGAGTGTATGCCTGATGAATGGAACCTCAGCATCGTTTGCCCGATCCACAAGCCTGATTGGACCCTATCAGTGCGGTTTCAGGCCATCGATCAAATCTTCACACTTCGGCAGATCCTGGAGAAAACCCAAGAATTCCAAATTGATACTCACCATCTCTTTTTCGATTTCAAGGCTGCTATGACAGCATCTATAGAGAAGAGATTTATAAAACCATGTCTAGTTTAGACATCCCTGCCAAACTTGTCCGTCTGTGCAGGCTGACGATGGAGAACGCTCGCTGCTCCATCAAGGTCGGTAATGACCTCACCGCAACCTTTGATGTCAAAAAAGGTTTTAGACAAGGTGATGCGCTGTCATGTGACTTCTTTAATATTGTACTTGAACGGATTGTGCGGAACTCACCAGCCAACACCGGAGGCTCAATCTATTACAAGTCTGTGCAACTGCTTGCATACGCCGATGATATAGACATTATCGGAAGAACTCAGCGGGCTGTCACCGGTGCGTTTGCAAGTATTGAAGCGGAGCAGCCAAAATGGGTTTAGCGATAAACGAGGGCAAAACCAAGTATATGCTGTCAACAAGAAGGGAAAGCCAACACCGACGAATTGGACAAAACGTCACAGTGGGCAGCTATAACTTCGAGGTAGTAAGGGACTTTGGGTACCTTGGCTATGCTATAAATTCTACAAACCAGATCAGCGAAGAAATCAATCGAAGAATAATTCTTACCAATCGCTGTTTTTTGGGCTTATAAGGAAATTTAACAGTAAAGCCCGAACAACTAAGGAGACTCTGTATAAGACCTTGATCATCCCAGTCCTGCTTTACGGCACTGAAACATGGGCTTATTAAAAGAGGAGGAAGATATCCTTGGTCGCTTCAAGAGAAAAATTCATCGTAAGATTTTCGGTCCCGTTTGCTTTGACGGGTTTTGGAGGAGAAGATTCAATCACGAACTATACTAGCTGTACAGCGACATCGACCTAGTCATAAAACTGCGTATTGGACGTTTGAGATGGCTAGGACATGTAGAGCGAATGGTCTCCAACGCTCCGGCCCGCAGAGTCTTCGAATCTGACCCCGAGGGACGACGCAGTAGAGTGAATCATCGCCGTAGGTGGCGCGCACAAGTTCAAGGGGACCTCGACCAACTTGGAGTGCGCAACTGGAGGCAATTAGCTAAAGACCGAGCTAAATGGAGAGGCTTGTTGGTTGAGGTCCAGGTTCACCCCGAACTGTAGCGCCACCTAAGTAAGTAAGTAAGTACTAGCATAGTAAAAGCGCAAGTCTGGGCCACATACAAGCATGCATTTAATTGAGTGGTCTCCATGTTGATCAACGAAGCGGTTTTCATACTCATTTGGTGTGTCTATTGTTATCAGCATTCCATCAATACATCCAGCAACATATGGCATATCAGCAATAGAATAAAACTTTTCGATCACTTCCGAACTATTTGTTGGCCACAAAAAAAATTAGGGAATACACTTCGGTTGATAGCATTAACAACCCTTTTAATTACGCGACAAACCGTTGACTTTGAAACCCCATGCATATCAGCTACACCATGATATTGAGAACCATTACCTAGCCAATGCAAGAGTAGTAAAAGTTGCTGTTGAACTGACAGGGCATGATTACGATTAGTTTCGTGTCGTAGTGATAGTCCAATGTTTTTTAGCAATTCCTCGAAAGCAGAGAAATTAATTCTAAATTTTTCATTAAATTTATGATATGTTACGAGTATGATATCAAAATTGATACGATTTTTTAAAATTCGCGGTTCTCGTGCCCGATTGCCTTCGTAGTCACTATCATCACTGCTTGAAATTGTTTTATTTTAAGCTTCTTAAGCACACGTTGTCTAACCACTAAATTCTAACCGCGAATAAGTCAAATTTTCCCAGTACTTGATTTTGTAAGTCTCTCTACTTTTGTAAGAAATTCACTTGTAGTTACAGCTCCGTCACTATTAGTTTCTTGCGCAAATTCTTTTATGAAACAGAAACGTTCACCGCAGCTGTAAATTCACTTGTAATTACAAGTCTGGCTTACTTGTAGTTATTACTGAATTGGAAATCTTTATGAAAAAAAAAAAATGTCCACATAACTTACAAGTTACAATTGAAATAAAATATTTTTTTTTGCCGTTCTTCCAAAATGATTTTTTTTATACCTTGGCATGAAATTGTTTAAAATATGTCTGTAAAAAATGTATACAATATCCATATTTTTAGAAAAATCTGTTTATTCAAAAAAGTGAAAATACATGAACATTTTTAGATATTATTTTTTTTTATTATTCTGAAGATTTTTAGATGCATGTTGCTTGTATTTTAACAAGTATGATGGATGATCTCGTTTCGAGGCCCAACAAAAATCTGCGAGCATTCTCGTCGACCATTTTTCTTGATATCGCTTTTCCATCGCCATTATGTCTTGGTGAAATCTCTCCCCATGCTCGTCGCTTACCGCAAGTTTTTATGGAAAAATTCCAAATGGGAATCAAGGAAATTAATCTTTAAGGACATTTTGCATTCCAAGCTTTTGTAGTTTTGTAATAGCTTAGAAATGATTTCCTTATACTTTGGTGACTTTGTATTGCATAAAAAATGTTGTGTCACTTCAGCAAAAGAAAGCCATGCATTTTTATCCTATATATTTAATTTGTCAATAAAATTGGAGTTCTTCATGACTTTTCTTATACCTGGCCCTATAAAAATGCCTTCTTTTAACTTAGCTTCGCTCAATCTGGGGAACAAAGTTTTTAAATAGAGGAAACCTTCTCCAGTTTTATAAATGGCTTAAGTTTTTCATAAGTCCTAATTTTATGTGTAAGGGCGGCAAAATGATGTTGTTCGGCTCTACTAAGGGGCTTTGAGCAATATTTATTATCTCTACGCGATAAACTGTCAGTTTTTTTTTTTTTTTTTTTTTGGTTGCGCCTGGAGGTGCAGGAATCTTCAAAAGATACCAATGGTCCGTACCATTGGTTATGCCCGATTCATATATCTGACAATGCCATCAGTGCTAGTCAGTATATGCCTACGGGCTAAACCTCACCCCCTCAGAGAGGCACTATGAGAACCGGCTGCGCGTACTCATAGTAGTAGGAAATTCGTTCCTCTCATTTTTTCATTTTTTGTGATGACTACGACTAAGTTGCCTTAACGAGTAGTTTACGCTTCTGTAGTGTTAATCGCGTTAGGTAGGTAGCTTTCCAGTGAAGGCACCTACTAATACCGTCATTACATGCGGTTTTTCCTTACGGCGCTAGGTCGAAAGGTCTTGTTCTTTGTAGTCGGCGCTCAAGGCTTGTCACGTCCATAGTACGGATTATTTCATTATTGCAATGAACACGAAGACGGGTATGAAGTTTGCGAGCAAAGTTTGTTACTTCGTGCCTCACGGTAGCAATTCCTAGATCTCTGTGAATATCACTATTCCTTATATACCAAGGAGCATTCACGATTGCTCTTAGCATTTTATTTTGAAATGCTTGCAGTAGAGCCATATTGCTTGGTTTGGTACAACCCCAAAGTTGTATACCATATGTCCAAGACGGTTTTAGCACTTGCTTATACAGAAGCAGTTTGTTGTATACGCTTAACTTCGAGTATCTTCCGATTAGCCAATACATTTCTCTAAATCTGATTTCGAGCTCTTTGCGCTTCTTTTTAACGTGTGGTTTCCACTTAAGTTTTGCGTCTAGGGTCATTCCTAAATATTTTGCTTCGTTTGCGTAAGGTATTTGTACCGAGTTAATGGATATAGGTAAGTTGTTTATCTTTCTCAACGTAAAATTGACATGCGTTGATTTTGTCTCATTGAGGACTATTCGCCAGGTTTTTGTCCATTCGCATACATTGGTCAAAGCTCGTTGGAGTTTTCCCGTTGATGATTCGACTGACTCATCCGTTACGAGGATAGCCGTGTCGTCTGCGAACGTTGCTACAACGGTCCCTTCATCTTGTGGTATATCTCTTGTGTAGAGCAAGAACAGGATTGGACCGAGAACACTTCCTTGTGGAACACCGGCGTAGATATCTTTGAAATCCGAATATTCACTCCCGTGTCTAACACGGAAAAGTCTGTTTTCAAGATAAGATTCCAATATTCTGTACAACTTTTCCGGTAAGATTACCCTTAGCTTATACCTTAGGCCTTCGTGCCATACCTTGTCGAAGGCTTGCGATACGTCGAGAAAAGCGCTAGAGCATATTTTTTTCCCTTCTAGAGCTTTTTCAATCTCGTTCGTTATTCGATACACCTGATCGATTGTGGAATGTTTGACCCGAAACCCGAATTGATGATCCGGGATCAAGTGTCTTTCTTCAATTACTGGTTGCAATCGTTTCAGCAGAAGTTTCTCGAAGACCTTAGATATTATTGGCAGAAGTGAAATGGGTCTATATGATTTCTTGTCATTTGCACATTTCCCCGGTTTCGGAACCATAATAACTTCGGCGACTTTCCATTGCCTTGGGACATATAATAGTCTTAAGGAAGCATTTATAATGTAGAGCAACTTAACCAGCACTTTTTTCGGTAGCTCTTTCAAAATTTCGCCAGTGATTAAATCATATCCCGGAGCCTTGTTATTTTTCAAATTTTGTATTGTCATTCGAAATTCGGACAGGGATACGGTTTTTACTCTAAAGTTGTCGGGTGCCATATTATCATTCGGATCTTCGATCAACGGTTGTCCATCGAACGGCTTGAACGTTTCCTCTAAGTGATCGGCAAATAATTCTGCTTTCTCTTTATCTTCTTTTGCCCATTCCCCGTTAGCTTTCCTAATTGGCGGCGAGTGCATTACAGGTTTCCTTATGGACTTCAAGGCTTTCCATAGAGAGTAGTTTGAATACTTATCAGCGGTCAAACCCTCGAGGTAAGTAGAAGTCTCGTGATTTTTTAGGTCCTGCAGCACTTTTTTAAGCTTGTTACAAAGATGGTTCAGATAAGTTTTATCCGGTGGCGCGCGGGATTGTTGCCATCTCTTGCGCGCTCTCCTCTTTTCTCGTATGAGGTCTTCGATTTCAGGCTGGTATTTGACTTTATTGTTCCGCGCTTCTGTCTTTCGCAAAGGAGTGTTTTTCCACGCTGAGCTCTGAATGGCTTCGACGAGTTTGTCGATTTCTTCTTCTATTTCGAACGGTGTCTTTAGCGGTACATTTAAAGCAACATTTTCCTTGCAGTCTCTTCTGAAAGCGTCCCAGTTAGTTTTGTTACTAGTTAACCTAGGCGGTCCTTCTTTTTTTACTAGACTTCCACCTATTTTCAGAGTGACTGCCGAGTGATCTGAGCATAGATCATAGCATTCTTCGATTTCCGTCAAATTTTTAGTTAACCCTTTTACGATAAAGAAGTCGACGAGGTCAGGGATTTTATTTTTGTCAGTTGGCCAATAAGTTGGCTTTCCTGTCGAAAAAAAGTTCACCCCACGTTTCATGCTGGCTTTGTACAATAATCTGCCTTTTGTCGAATTGCATCTGGATCCCCAGAAAGTGTGTTTCGCGTTAAAGTCACCACCTAAGACAAAATTAGGTCCGAGTGAGTCGAAGACGCGAACAAGGTCGTCTTCTACTAGCTTATATCCCGGAGGGAAGTAACTAGATCCGATGTTGTAGTCTAAGTGGTTTATTTTTACGGAGACTGAGCTTATTTGCATAGAATCAAATTCTATTTCTATGTTTTCGGAGTGCTTAATACAGTCTTTGATGTAAAGAGAGGACCCGCCTCTCGCATTTTCCGAAGGATGATTCGCATGGTAATCGCTGTAGCCTTTTATTTTGGGTCTAAGTCCCTTTTTTAAGTGCGTTTCCGATACCAAACATATGTCAATGTTATTTTTCCGTAGAAACACTTCTAACTCGTCGATTTTTTTCAGAAGGCCGTTTGCATTCCACGTTAGTATCTTAAGTAGCTGTTTCATATTCATGTTTTTTTGATTGTCTTGCGAGGTTTGAACTCGAGCTTGCTCAATTTGTCAAGTATAATTTTATTAACTTTGGTTTGCTCCTCAAATTTTTCCAATATAATGGTAAATATTTGGCTAACCGGATCTGTTGTAGCTGATCTTAATTTGTTTTCGTTTGACGCGACTTGCGCGTACGATCTCGCGTCAACCTGTGGCGGTTTTTCCGCTGCACTTGGACCAGCGACGTTCTCTTGCGCAATTTTTTTATTTCCCTTTATCGGTCGCTTCGTTTTGACTGGCTTAGCGGTCTTGGGCTTATCGGTTTTACGATCTCTTAAGCTTGGGTTCGGGTGTATCGGTTTCTTGAGAGTATCGCGCCTTTTTTGAAGCTCCTTTGCTACTTCACAACCTCGATAGTTTGCTGGGTGCTTGCCTTTACAGTTTATGCAGGTCGCCGGAGCCTGCTTATTTAAGTCACACCTTTCTGATAAGTGGTTCCCGGCACATTTTACACATTTCGGTTCTTTTTGGCAATACGACTGGGTGTGATTGAAACCTTGACAGCGTTTGCACTGAGGTATCGATCGTGTATTCGTACGCATAGGCTCGATTTTAACTACGATATTCAAAATACTTTTTACGTTATAAATATCGTCTATATTTTCGCTTCTATCGAAGGTTAGCATAAAGAGCGGAAGTCCATGCTTGACCAAGATTTCATTACCTTGTTCCGTTTTCTGCTTTATCTTCTTTAAGATATTAATTACGTCGATTATTTTCAAGCCTTTTCCTTTAAGGTCATTTATAATATCATCTTTAGTGCATGAGGGGTGGAGACCCCTTGCTATAACACGGAGTGGTCTTTCTGATTTATTTTCGTAGGTGAACCACTGGATCTTTTCCGCGTTTAGTTTTTTCGATATTGCTCGGTAGCCGTCAGAGTCAACTACATTAATTTTCCAATCATTGTTTCGGAATGACGTTACTTTAAATTCCGATGTCACAGTTCCCTTAAGAAGGCAATGCAATTTATTGTAGTCCGTAAAGCCGGACTGTCAGTAACCAATGTGAAGTAAAGGGTGAGTCAACAGCTAGTGCGGAAGTTTTATTAAAGTTTTATATTGATTTCGTAATAAATGTGTGTTTCATTTAATAAAAACTTCTACACTTGGTGTTGGCTCCCCTTTTATACATTTTGTCGTATGTTTAGATAATTCGACGTATAATAGTAAACTATTTCTGATATTTTTTTGTTAATACTTATGCATGTACGATTCAAAAAATGTATAATTTAATTAACAGCAAAAAATCGTGCTGACCAGTGTTATTAGCGTTGTAGTTTTATGAAATAGGCCCCAGTTCTTATTTTCTTGAGACTTTTTTTTCACTTATATATATTTTTTTTATGTGAACGCCTAAAACCGATCGTCAATAACCTAATAGATTCTTATCAGTGCGGTTTCAGGCAGGGAAAGTCCACCATTGACCAAATATTCACACTACGGCAGATCTTGGAAAAAACCCATGAATATAAAATCGATACGCACCACCTCTTCATCGATTTCAATGTTGCCTATGATAGCGTGTATATAGACGAAGTATACCGAGCCATGTCTAGTCTTGGCATCCCTGCCAAGCTCGTCCGTTTGTGCAGAATGACGATGGAGAACTCTCGCTGCTACAACAAAGCCGGTAAGAACATCACCGAACCATTCGATGTCAGGAAAGGTCTTAGACAAGGTGACGCGCTATCGTGCGATCTCTTTAACATAGTACTTGAAAGAATTGTACGAAACTCACAAGCCAACACCGAAGGTACAATCTTTTACAAGTCTGTACAACTACTCGATGACATTGACATAATCGGATGAAGTCAGCGGCCCGTCAATGGGGCATTTACGAGTATTGAGATCGAGGCAGCAAAGATGGGCTAGCGGTCAATGAAAGCAAAACAAAATATACACTGTTTACAAAAAAGGACACCCAACATCGGCGTCTTGGACAGAAAACGACAATAGACAGATATAATTTTGAGGCAATAACGGATTTTGTCTACCTAGACTCTATGGTGAATTTCGCAAATGACATCAGTAGGGAGTTCACACGAAGAATAACTCTTGCCAATCGTTGTTTGTATGGGCTAAAACGGCAACTGAGTAGTCAAGCCCTATCTCGAACTACTAAGGTAACTCTTTGTAGGACACTAATCATTCCAGTCCTGCTGTATCGCGCAGCGGCATGGGCTTTGACAAAAACGGATGAGGATGCCTTTGGTTATTTCGAGAGAAAAGTTCTTCGGGCGATCTTTGGTCCCGTCTGCATAGACGGCGAGTGGAGGAGAAGGTACAATGCCGAACTATACGGCCTGTACAAGGACATCGACTTAGCCAGAAGAGTTCACATACAGCGATTAAGATGGCTGGGTCATTTGGAGAGGTTGGAGCCCAACCTTCCCGCTAAGAAAGTCTTCGAATCCACCCCGGATGGACGTCGCAGTAGAGGACGACCTCGCGGTAGGTGGCGCAAACAAGTGGATGGGGACCTCAACCAACTTGGCGTGCGCAACTGGAGGCAGCTGGCTCGTAACCGCGCTGGCTGGAGAGGTTTATTGGTTGAAGCCCAAGTTCACCCCGGACTGTAGCGCCATCTAAGTAAGTAAGTATATATTTTTTTTCATTGGATCTTTGTTAAAGCGAGGTACCGCTTTTTCCACCAAAAAATTTTGTTTAAAAAATAATGATTATCATACCTACAGTTTTTTCTTTTATTTTTTTACGCTGATCTTTTAGCCGAAGGCGCGTTCTAATTTTTTAAATATGGTAGATAGTCTTGGTTATACCTAACTTATCCCACTTTTTTTTATTGGTTCGTAGGTGGTCCCTCTTTGTATGGGATCCCACCGCTGCCACCATGTAATAACTTTCTGAAAGAAAACAAGTTATTTAACTTAACTATTATTTTTTTTTCTAGACAGCGGGCCGTCTTTATGCTTGGCTGCGACCGTTCGAGTTAGGGTCTAAACGTGTTCTAATGCATCTTTAATGAATACTAACCATATTCTAATGCACCCTTGATGAATTCCAAGTATATTCTAATGCATCCTTGATGAATTCTTAACATATTCTCATTTATTTATTCCTGTCCTCCGCCTTATATAGTGTATCGGTTCCATCCCTATCATGTACCCATAACAGTAGGTACATTAAGTACCACTTTCGATCTTTTACCGAACGTGTTCCTGATCATGAAGCATATCAGGCCATAAATCGCCTACCTATGTTATTACTTGGGAAAACCCGGATGCTGCTCGCATTGAATGGGTAATAAAGCGATTAAGCCTATCGATGCTACAGGTAGGAAGGAAGTTGATATACTATAGCAGATAGAGAAGCGGCGCAAGCACACTTCCTTGCAGTACGCCGGCCGAAATTTTTTTGAGCTCCGAGTATTCGTTTCCATGTCTAACACGGAAGAGTCTATTCCCGAGATATAATTCTGGAATATCGTATAGGCATACAGGGAGAACTTGTCGTAGTTTGCATTTCAATCCATCATGCCACACCTTATCAAAGGCTTGCGAGACGTCAAGAAATGAGCAAATCTTTTTCTCTTCAATTGCTTTCTCGATTACGTCAGTAATTCTATGCACCTGATCAATCGTCGAATGCTTACTTCTGAACCCAAACTGGTGGTCAAGGATAAGATTATTTTCTTCTATAATCGGTTGGAGACGCTTTAGTAATATCCTCTCGAACATTTTGGACATGGCTGGAAGAAGCGAAATCGGTGATCAAATCATAACCAGGAGCTTCCTTAGGTTTTAGATTCTCGATCTCATGTTTGAGTTCTCTTAGCGTTGCACTTTTAAGTGTTAAATCGTCAGATGATACATATGGCCTATTGATGTTGTCGTAGGCCACTTGATTATCGTACGGCTTAAAGGTTTCTTCCAGGTGGGTGGCAAAGACGTCCGCTTTTTCTTTGTCCTCCCTTGCCCATTCATTTTGATTTGATTTAATTGGTGGCGCGGGGACTTTGGTCCTTTTAGTGCCTCTTACAGCTTTCCAAAGTACAAACACTTGATCCACGGTTGAGTATCCTGGTCTAAAGCCAGCCTGGTATTGCTTGAGCAAACTCTCTTGTTTTATCTACGCCGTTGTACAGGAAGCGTTCAAAACAGAGATGCCCCGATAATTTTCTGGGTTGTCTTTACTTCTTTTTTTGTGAATTGGAAAAATGAAGGCTTCATTAAAGCTCTGTGGTATGGTTCCGGATTCCAGAATTTATCCACCAACAAATTAGTTCCGTACCTACCTGTAGAATTCTGTTGCTAAAGAGTCCGATCCTGAAGTTTTACCGGTTATTAAGTTTTGAGGTTAATAAGCACCTCGATTATTTCGTACTGCGTAATAACAGCGTCAAGCATATCATTTGTCAGTCCAGGAGTCGCATACTGAAAGGAGAAAAATATTTGGGAAGAACTTTAGGGCTAAGATTTCTGTTGACGGCAGCTACCGTCCCATTGAACTTTTTCGGTAACTTCCAACATTGGGTTGAGTTTCTGCAGACTGCCTGCCTCATAGCTTCTTCTTCCAAATGTTTTTCCTTCTTTAGCTTACAGATATCCTTATACTGACGATTAGCCTCTAAATAGATTTTTTTTTAAAAACTCTGTGTTGCTGTCTCTGGAAAGTTTGAGCCACTTAAACGATTGATTTCTTGCTGTACTGCAATCTCTGTCAAACCATGGTGCCAATTGAGTTTTCTTGATAATTGTTTCCAATGTACGAAAACTGATTTGGTCCTGACTTAACAACATAACAGGCAAATATCGCCAGACGCAGGCCGACATAATGCAGTCTGCCCTCAACGAACTGCTCAGATAGACCGACAAATGCGGCCTTTCTGTTAACCCAACGAAGACTGAACTAATTCTATTCACAAGAAAACACAAACTCCCTGACTTCTCTTTGCCAAAAATAAGAAGATCCACTCTTAGATTTTCAAATAGCGCTAGCCTTTTACGCCTAAACCTTGACCGCAAGCTAATTTGGGAAGAGAATGTCGTTGAACGCGCCAGAAAATCACTGGCTGCCCTATACAACTACAAGAAGGCAGTAGGCCTTAAGTACATATCGGCAATGAGACCGATTTTTATGTATGGAGTACTGGTATGGTGGCCCGCCCTGGAGAAGAAGTCCAACCTATCCTATGGAAAAAAAAAACTCAGCGAGTTGCATGTCTCAGCATTACCGGTGTACTGAAAACATCTTCCACAGCGGCGGTTCAAACCATGCTCCACCTACTTCCGATCGACATCGTCAGTAAATAATTATCTATCAGCTCAGCAATAAGACTGAGAGGCTCCAGGCAGTGGAAGGAGCAACACACGGGACATGCCAAAATACTTTCGATGCACCGCTATCTCCCCACTTCCACTGACCAGCTGCCCACTGAATACGACCTCAACAAGGCCTACATGCACTCATAACGCAACGCGATGTCCTATACAATGAATCGCTGACAATTTTCACGGACGGGTCCAAAACAAAGGACGGAGTTGGTGCCTTCCTCTGGACCTGGGCATACACCTCTCTTTTAACCTTACAAACCATTGCAGCGCTTTTCAAGATAAAGTTACCACTGTTTGTCAAACCGCTGACTGGCTAGCGGCTAATACACTATCAATATCGAATATTGCTATATACGTCGATAGTCAAACAGTCATCAAATCCCTCGCATCCAGCACTACGAGATCTAAGGCAGTGAAAGACTGCCGCGTATCTCTTAACGAGATAGCTGGTCAGTACAACCTCGGCCTTTGTTGGGTACCAGGTCAGTGTGAAATACCAGGGAATTGTGCAAACAGCATAACCATTATCGGCATCGAAGCGCCAACGTCTTACGTTAAGTACCTTATTAAAACCGACGCGGAGAAAGTGGCCAATCTCCGATGGCAATATCTACGCCAGTGCAATATCGCCAGAGAACTTTGGCCAACACTTAACAAATCTAGGTCCATCGGGCTCTTGAAACACAAGAAAAGAATCCTCACCAAAATAGCAAACGTTCTCACCGAACACGGCGTCACAGGAAGACATGCCCAAAGACTAGGCATCCCCTACAACGATTTCTGCAGAAGATGTAGGGGTGAAGAGGAGGAAGAGACCATTAGTCACCTCCTATGCGCTTGTCCTGCGCTTGCCAACATTAGGAAGGCCACCTCCTAATGGTTTTATGTCTTCTAGTTTTTTATAAAATTGAAATTTGTTTTTTGGCATTTACGAGGTCTTCCTTTAAGGTAAGTGAATGAATAATAGATTAAACATCTGGCAGGCGCCTATGTCAATAGTTTTCTTAATTAACAGTATCCGTGTGGCCCGCTTCGCGGGGTTAAGGGATTTAAACTCTCTTTCCGCATGCGGCAGGTCCCGCTCACGCAACTTTGCTGCTCCGCTCGGGGTAGGTGCTTTTCGACAGGCAAGCGCCTATATCAACAGTTTTCTTAATTAACAGTACCCGAGTGGACCGCTTCGCGGGATTAAGGGATTTAAACTCTCTTTCCGCATGCGGCAGGTCCCGCTCACGCAACTTTGTTGCTCCGCTCGGGGTAGGTGCTTTTCGTCAGGCAGGCGCCTATATCAACAGTTTTCTTAGCCCGGGTGGCCCGCTTTTTTTTTTTATCAAAATTTTGAGTTTGCATGGGAATTTTTCAAAAACTATTGACAAAAATAATTTAATTTTAATTTAGGATTAAAGAACCGGGTTTCTGGCTTTCAAAACCGGTGTAGTACTTCATTGCAAGTATTGCCGTTGTTTTTTAATAATTTTTTTTTTTTCATTTTAAGTCATTTTTTTCTAAAAATGCCCCTACCTCCTAAACGGGTCGAGATAGAGACCCCCCCCTCCCCACCCATAGTAAAAAAAAATGCTTGCTTTTGATGCCTCTACAAAAAGCCGTTATCAATTTTTGGCGCCAAAGTTATCGTACTCTCCCCGATTTACGCACATTTACTACCAAGCAGGAATCTTTCTTTTGTGCAGTGGTTGGAAAAATTTCGATGTAAATCGTTTTTCCTTTATAGTCGCGTGGCTGATGGTTGCTGTTCCCCGCTGGGGCTCGAACCTGCACACATCGGTTAACCCGCAAACACACTACCCACTGCACCATTTCCACCCTCACATTTATATTTGCTAATCGAATTTCCATTTACGAATGATTTGACTTTAGAATAGCAATATAGCGTAGGAAAGGAAACCGCCGGATAGATACGGTTTACGATATCCTCCGGAAATAAAAGAATTGGTCAAGGAAAAAAGAAAAGCGCGTAAAAAACGACAACAGAGTCGTGCTCCGCAACATGAAGCACACTTGAATCGTCTGTGCAATTCCTTGAAAAAGACTATTAAGGATTTTAAGAATCGTGCAATAGGCTCTTACCTTGAAAGTTTAACAGCGAAAAAAAGATTCCAATTATTCACTTTGGAAAGCTGTAAAAGGCACCAAAAGGTCCAAAGTCCCCACGCCACCAATTAAATTAAATCAAAATGAATGGGCAAGGGAAGATAAAGAAAAAGCGGACGTCTTTGCGGTCCACTTGGAAGAAACCTTCAAATCGCACGATGGTCAAGTGGTGTACGACAACATCAATAAGCCGGATTTACCATCTCACGATTTAACACTCACAAGTGCAACGCTAAGGGAACTCAATTATGAGAGCGAGAAATTAAAACCTAAGGAAGCTCCTGGTTATGATTTCATCACCGGAGAAATTCTCAAAGTTTTACCTAGAAAACCATTGACCATATTGTAAATGCTGCGCTCAGATTAAAACACGTGCCGAGCCAATGGAAAATTGCGGAAGTCATTATGGTTTTAAGACCAGGAAAACCGCAAAATGAGGTAAAATCGTATAGGCAAATTTCGCTTCTTCCAGTCATATCTAAAATTTTCGAGAGGATATTACTAAGGTAGCTTTAACTGGTTATAGAAGAAAATAATCTTATCCCTGACCACCAGTGTGGGTTCAGAAGTAAGCATTCGACGATTGATCAGGTGCATAGAATTACTGACGTAATCGAGAAAGCACTTGAAGAAAAAAAGATTTGCTCAAGCGTATTTCTTGACGTCTCGCAAGCCTTTGATAAGGTGTGGCATGATGGCTTGAAATGCAAACTACGACAAGTTCTCCCTGTATGCTTATACGATGTTCTAGTATCATATCTCGGGAATAGACTCTTTCGTGTTAGACATGGAATCGAATACTCCGAGCTCAAAAAAATTTCGGCCGGCGTACTGCAAGGAAGCGTTCTTGGGGCACTTCTCTATTTCTTATATACTCGTGACATATCTACTGAATAAAGATGGCACTATCCTTGCTATATTTGCCAATGACACCGCTGCCCTTGCAGTAGGCAAAACAATCAAAGAAACGACTACAAAACTGCAAAACACACTGAAAAATGTAAATGAATGGACGAGGAACTGGCGGATCGCCCTTAACGAATCTATATCTGTTCACGTAAATTTCATTTACAAGAAAACTAATAACTTGCCAATTTTCCTAAACTCGGCCCGAATACCTTTCGCAAACGAAGCCAAATACGTGGGAATGACACTCGACGCAAGGCTGAAATGGAATTCGGACGTGAAAATAAAACGTAAAGAACTCGAAAGCAAATATAGAGAAATTTACTGGTTACTCGGAAAACATTCTCAGCTCAGTTCTGAGAATAAACTGCTTTTATACAAGCAAATGATAAAGCCAGTGTGGACCTACGGTATACAACTTTGGGGTTGTACCAAGAAAACAAATGCCAATATTTTACAAACTTTTCAAAATAAAGTGCTAAGAGAAATTGTCCAAGCACCGTGGTATATAGAAACGACGATATCCATAGGGATCTCGGAATTCCGACAATCGAAGCTGAAACTAGAAGCTTCGCGAGAAAGCATAGAAACCGACTAATCGGACATGTCAACAATACAGTCCTACAAATTTTGGATGAGAACATTTTATTGCGTCGACTACAGAGGGCGAAACCTTTCGACTTGGCGAGATAATGATTAACCGCGTCTAGATCGCGGAACATGCAGGATCTTTCAGTGGAAAGTAACCTGCCAAACGTTTTTATTTCGTGATAAAAAAATTGCTCGATAAGTTATTACTTAGTTGCGATATCTAACAAATTTATATCGAAGGGTGGTGTTTTTTTAGTCAGTAAGTATTTGACACTACTATGACCACGCGCTTGCTATTCTCATAGTGTCTATGGACGATTTTTCACCTACCCTCGGGAAAAAAAAAATAAAATAATATAGCGTAGGGCCCCTGCTAATACACGGACGGGTGCTTGAAACTTCTTGAGTTTACTTGGGATACCAATAGTGTGCGAGCACCCTTCCACAGTAGGATACATTAAGTACATTTACATTTGGTACTAATTTACAATCCTTTTTGTATTGTAAGTAGAAATATTAAAACAAACATTTAGAGCATTTAGATTGGGACATTAAGTTAAACACATAACCTAAATCCTATTTATTATTGCTTTGATTTACATCCAATTAGACTAAATATATTAATTTATCCAGTACTTTAATAACATTTCAGTCTTAAGTAAAAAAGTAACATTATTTCAATTTACCAACAACATTAAGTAGACACACAATTTGGTTTTAATTCAACAGCAAATACATATTATTAGTAGAATAGAATGCCTTATCCGGACTGTGATATCGAAATATTTTATGATTTGAGTGTTTCATTTATTAAAGTTATATCGACTTTAGCTTCTATGGGAAATTCAAATTCCTTTGAACTAGTTTCCGCAAACTGTTTTTCCAAAAGCGTTGTATCACTTTCTGCTTTGAGAATCTTTTTTCGCCGTTCATTTATAACTTGAAGTGAGTCATATACTTCTTTGCCATTACTCATACAACTGTTTTTTTCGTCCGTCTTCGTAAAAAATACAGAGTCATATTCGTTCGTTATTTTTGGCTTCGGACGATAAAAAGTGAGTGAGGAGTTGCTTCTGTATAACACTTTATTAGGCTGGCAATACTTTTCCTTCATTAACATCCTGGATTCAATGCCTAGTTGCAATGTTTCTGGTCGAGTTTTCTTTAAAATTCCAGTTACTTTGGCTTCGTGTATGTTGACACCAATCGGTGGTTTTTCATCGCTCTCAGGACTTTCTTCGAGGACGCAAGGTTCTATACTAGATTGTCCGGAAAGTTGACGTGCTGTAATCGGCTCCGAACAAATGGAGAGTTGGCTTCTACGTAACAATTAAAAACGCATTAGTGAATATCTGTATTTAAAAAGTAAGTAAATCTAACACAAAATACTAAACCATGCATATATAAAAGGTGTCTCAACAAAAATATACATTTTAATTTATTTTTTAATAAAATGTGTCTTCTTTTCGAAAATCATTGATGTTATTGTACCAATATAAGTCACACTTAACGAAATTAGAAATACAATAAAAATATAGATTACAACTGCACTGCTTTGTAATCTGAAATCAATTTTAAGGTGCTAAGTGGTTACATACGGACGGTCAGACGGAGGGCGTAGCTTAATCGATTTGGCTTTTGATACACACTTTTTGTGATGGTGGGGATTTCACTTAGTATTTATTTTCATAAGTTTAATTTCTTAAATTCTATTTTCCACGGCAAATTCAAATTATCTTTCATTTGTATAAAAATAAGTACGAAAATTGGTTTTATTTTTGTATGTATTAATAAAAAAAATTATTTTTCGTAGACTCATGTGGGAGATTGATCCCCTCCTATCTACGCC
This sequence comes from Brachypalpus laphriformis, assembly GCA_945910035.1. Taxonomy (NCBI): domain Eukaryota; kingdom Metazoa; phylum Arthropoda; class Insecta; order Diptera; family Syrphidae; genus Brachypalpus; species Brachypalpus laphriformis. Next base: position 110,525,670 of record OX246756.1, read on the forward strand.
AATATTACGACTTTTGACAGCAAACGTCAATATAAATACTAAATCCCAGAGGAACCACCTCACATAAATCTAAATCTTTTTCCGCTTAATCTCGGTTTTATTTTTGCTGTAAACATAGCATTAAGTAGCGATTACTTATGTATGTATGTATGAGTACGTTCTCTTTTCGGGTATATAAAGTAGTAGTTCAATATTTGAAGTTATTTTTGTGTTTGAAATTAAAAGTGCTACTGAAAATTAAAAACGGGGACTGTATAAACGAAAACTGCATAAGTGGTGAAGCACCCAGCCAACCAAAAGATCTGGCAATGTTTCTCCTATTATGGAACTGGGGACTTTTTTTTAAAGAAAGCAAAGCATCAGACTCAATATGGTCCGTTGTTTTATCAGGCAGGGACTTTTCTTTGATGCAGTAGGTGGACATTCGCCTTTTTACTCGATTAGCTGTTGATTTCTGTTCCCCGCTGGGCGTGAACCTGCACACATTAGGCGTTTTTCTTTTTTTGTTCAGAGCAGAGCACTAAACATAAGTCGAACACTCCGGGATGCTCTGAACCGAACATGTTCAGAGCGCTCTGATTTGTTTATGAAGTACACTTGTATGTACTCTTTACAACCTCTGGGCGAGAGAAGAAGTTTGACACTTTATAGGGACCTGTCCAATTCTACGATAGATCCGATTAGGCGAGTTCACTGAGGGAAGAATGCTTTAACAGCACAGAAAATAGTGAATGCATTAAACGAACAGGACTGGAATGTACTGTATAGTTTTATGAAGTCAGATTCCAAATACCCGTGACACATTTTAAATGAGGTCTTCTAAATAATTATTAATTTAATCACATATTAAAGTAACCATGTAAGTAGGACTTTATTGAACTTTTGAAATCGCATTTAAGTCAAAATTCCAATTGGAATAATATTGATATTGCATTCAATAATGTCCTTGGATATTATTGCACTCAATTATTTAAAGCGGTGGTAATATACTCGTAATATACAGGATGCGCCATCTTTTATGCCAGTATGTGAATATTAACTTTAAAAAAAAAAACGACTGATTTCCATATATGAGGTATTTTTATTTAATTTGGTTCTTTACAATTTATTTGGACTAATTTTGAATACAACATCAATCAAGTGGACGCCTCTATTGCCTCTATTACTTAGGTGGCGCTACAGTTCGGGGTGAACCTGGGCCTCAACCAACAAGCCTCTCCATTTATCTCGGTCTTTAGCTAGTTGCCTCCAGTTGCGCACTTCAAGTTGGTCGAGGTCCCCTTGAACTTGTGCGCGCCACCTACGGCGATGATTCACTCTACTGCGTCGTCCCTCGGGGTTAGATTCGAAAACTCTGCGGGCCGGAGCGTTGGTGTCCATTCGCTCTACATGTCCTAGCCATCTCAGACGTCCAATACGCAGTTTTTTGACTAGGTCGATGTCGCTGTACAGCTCGTATAGTTCGTGATTGAATCTTCTCCTCCAAAACCCGTCAACGCAAACGGGACCGAAAATCTTACGAAGAATTTTTCTCTCGAAACGACCAAGGATATCTTCGTCCTCTTTTTTTTTTGTTTTTTGTTGCACCTGGAGGTGCAGGAATCTTCAAAAGATACCAATGGTCCGTACCATTGGTTATGCCCGATTCATATATCTGACAATGCCATCAGTGCTAGTCAGTATATGCTTACGGGCTAAGCCTCAGCCCCTCAGAGAGGCACTATGAGAACCGGCTGCGCGTACTCATAGTAGTAGGAAATTCGTCCCTCTCATTTTTCATTTTTGTGATGACTACGAGTTGCCTTAACGAGTAGTTTACGCTTCTGTAGTGTTAATCGCGTTAGGTAGGTAGCTTTCCAGTGAAGGCACCTACTAATACCGTCATTACATGCGGTTTTTCCTTACGGCGCTAGGTCGAAAGGTCTTGTTCTTTGTAGTCGGCGCTCAAGGTTTGTCAAGTCCATCCTCTTTTAATAAAGTCCATGTTTCAGCAGCGTAAAGCAGGACTGGGATGATCAGGGTCTTATACAGAGTCTCCTTAGTTGTTCGAGATAGGGCTTTACTGTTGAATTGCCTTATAAGCCCAAAAAAACAGTGATTGGCAAGAGTTATTCTTCGATTGATTTCTGCACTGATTTTGTTTGTAGAATTTATAGCAGAGCCAAGGTAGACAAAGTCCCTTACTACCTCGAAGTTATAGCTGCCCACAGTGACGTTTTGTCCAATTCGTCGGTGTTGGTTTTCCCTTCTTGTTGACAGCATATACTTGGTTTTGCCCTCGTTTATCGCTAAACCCATTTTGGCCGCTTCCGCCTCAATGCTTGCAAACGCACCGGTGACAGCCCGCTGAGTTCTTCCGATAATGTCTATATCGTCGGCGTATGCAAGCAGTTGTACATAGTAATAGCTTGTGCCTCCGGTGTTGGCTGGTGAGTTCCGCACAATCCGTTCAAGTACAATATTGAAGAAGTCACATGACAGCGCGTCACCTTGTCTAAAGCCTTTTTTGACATCAAAGGTCTCGGTGCGGTCATTACCGACCTTGATGGAGCAGCGAGCGTTCTCCATCGTCAGCCTGCACAGACGGACAGGTTTGGCAGGGATGTCAAAACTAGACATGGCTCTATAAAGCTCTTCTCTATAGATGATGTCATAGGCGGCCTTGAAATCGATAAAGAGGTGGTGAGTATCGATTTGGAATTCTTGGTTTTTTTTTCCAGGATCTGCCGAAGTGTGAAGATTTGATCGATGGCCTGAAACCGCACTGATAGGGTCCAATCAGGCTGTTGATAAAAGGTTTCAGGCGTTCACACAATATCGCAGAAAAGATCTTGTATGCGATGTTGAGGAGACTGATGCCTCTATAATTGGCGCAGTTGAGGGGGTCTCCTTTCTTGTGGATCGGGCAAACGCTGCTGAGATTCCATTCATCAGACATACACTCGTCTGACCAAATATTAGAAATGAGTTGGTGTATGTACTCTACCAATTCATCCCCAGCTGCCTTGAAAAGTTCGGCCGGTAGGCCGTCAGGTCCAGCAGCCTTGTTCGATTTTAGCTTCGATATTGCTATCTTCACTTCGTTTTGGTCAGGTGGACGGAAGTTTTGACTATCATCGTCTATGTTGAATGGTTCATTCTGCCTGACAGCGGGATGTTGGTCTTCGTCGCCGTTATACAGTCTGCAGAAGTAGTTTTTCCATATTCTCAGCACCGACTGTGACTCTACTATGAGGTTTCCATTTTCATCTCTACAGGTTTCTGTACGGGTATTATTTCTCTGACACGTTCTTTTTACCTTTTGGTAAAACTTCCGTACATTGTTCCTGGAGTATAAACTCTAGATATTCTCAAACGCGCGCTTCTCATGCTCTTTCTTCTTCTTTTGGAGAAGCCGATGTTCTTCCCGTCTCTTTTGCTCGTAGAGCTCACGAGCAGCTCTCGTCTTCCTTTGCAGCGCCGCTTTGTATGCCTCTTGTTTTGCTGCATGCACTCGCCGGCATTCTTCGTCAAACCAGGGGTTTCGCGGTGGTGGGCGAGCGAGACCCAACACATCAGTCGCGGCGTTTCTGATGGCATGTTGGCAGCATTGCCACTGGTCTTCGGTACTTGATGCTGGCGGCATAGGGGTGATTGAGAGATTTCGGGATACGCGTTCAGCGAAGAGTCTGGCGGTCTCTTGCGATTGTAGCTTTTCGACGTTAAATTTTCTCACAGTAATTCTTCTTTGTTGCTCAGATTGGGATATCCGCATTCGTACCTTGGCTACAACAAGGTAATGATCCGAGTCTATGTTGGCCGCTCGGAAGGTCCGGATATCCAGAATACTGGAGGCATGCCTTGCGTCGATCGCAATATGATCAATTCGGTTGGTCGTTGCTGGCCTATACTTCGCTTTTTAAATAACCTCACAAAAAGAAGTCCGGAGGGGTCAAATCTGGAGATCTGGGTGGTCAGTCAATGTCGCCATTTTTTGACAGCACACGTCCAGCGATTATTTGGCCGTATTCCAAGCGACGTGGACGATCTGTCGGCAATATTCTTTGAGTCAATTGCACTTTATACGGAAACAAATGCAAGGTGGTTTCCACTGGCGCCAAAATGCCGAGCGCGGTGACGATACGACACATATGGGTTCTCGGCAACACTCTCTCTTACCGCTTCAACCAGTTCTTTGGAACGTCTTGCGCGTAGATGAGCGGCATGTCGACGATCTCCCACTGTCCCGTGCTCAACAAAATTCGACACCAAACGACAAGTAGTGTTTTTCAGACGTTTCTTGTTGGCCACGATATTTTCGACGATATGCACGTTGAGTTAACACAACTGAACGACTATTTTCAATGTACATCGTTACTACTTCGGCGCGTTGTTTCGGTCTGAAGCGATTCATGGTTAAAATTGCATTGAATTGACGTTTCAAAAACATGTCTACTCAAGTCAATCGGTTGATAAATGTCAAAGTAATTCAATGTTTACATACCGACATAAAAGATGGCGTACCCGTTATATTGCAGTTTTGGGCAGTATGAAACTTCAAATTATTGTATCTTGAATAACAGATTAGGCGGTAAAAGATAGGCAGTAAAAATGGAAACGAAAAATAACATACTCGTACATATCTTGAAATCAGTAGCTCAATAAATGAGCATGGCACTTCGATTTTTGGGGACCTGCATTGCGATTGATCGGAAACTACTGACTGCCCAAAACTTGGCTTGGGCCAGTAGCGCAACAATCAAGTTCGTGATGAAGTGCTTACTTCACCTCCTAGTGGTGGTCCCCGGGTAACTATATTTATAAACCCTTATACGCGCTGGTTGTCTAGGGCTATGACTCTAGGCTAGGTAACGTGGGCCAGCAACCTGCGTTACCGAATATTGCCCGCTACAGAAACCGACACTATGCCTCGGATAAGGAATGATCACATGTTGACGACTTTTGGCTATTGTACCCGGACAAAGATAGGTTTCTGGAATGTAAAGACGCTCCTCGACTAGGGAAGCGAAGGTCCATACAATGCCAGATTCATCCAATTGGAAAAAGAATTCATGCGATATAAACTGGACATTTTGGGGGTAAGTGAAGTAAGATGGCTAGAAGCGGGCGAGTGCCAGTCCCCAACGCGTAACACTATACTACTCTATTCTGGAAGACCATCCGGAAGTCCGCGGGAATATGGAGTCGAACTATTGCTAACAACAACAGTACGCAAGGGCCTAGTTTCCTTGCAGCCTCATGGTGATAGGATTTTGACGGCCAGATTCCGGACTAGAGTACGACGCGTCACCATCATACAGTGTTATGCCCCAACGAATAGTTCGTCTGAGGATGAAAAGGAGAGCTTCTACAATCTCTTAAGTGCCGTCTTCAACACAACGCCAAATGGAGACATTGTCATAGTGATGGGGGATTTGAATGCAAAGGTAGGCAACGACAACGAAGAGCTCAAACATGTAATCGGGAAGCATGGACTAGGCAACCGCAATGACAACGGCGAAAGGTTTGTGGATTTCTGCAAGGCCAACCGCCTTGTGATAGGTGGCACCATGTTTGAGCACAAGACCTGCCACAAAGTCAGCGGGGTTTCCAATAACAGGCAAGCAACCTCCAACCAAATTGACCATTTTGCTATCAGCCGCCGCTTTAGAAGTAGACTCCTGGACGTCCGAAACTGGCGAGGGGCAGATGTGGGGATAGTACGTGATCACCACCTTATGATAGCTACTCTCCAACTACGCACTGCTGCAGTTCGAAGATCCCACGACAACACAAGAATGCTCAGGTTCAACATCGATAGACTTAGTGATCCCTCAGTGCGCCAACAATTAAGGGAGCACGTTTCGCAAGGTGTGGAAGCAATCAGCAGCTCAATGCCCGCAACCATCCAAGACGATGGATGTGCTGTGAAAAATATTTTTACATCTGGTGCTGAAAGAATTGTCGGTCGATCGCAGGGAAGACATAGGGCGTGGCTTTCCGAGGATACCTGGAGACGGATTGACGAACGAAAACAGCTGAAAGCTCGCGTTGCAGCTACTCCAGCAGCAGGGAGAAGCGAGCTAGAGTCCCTATATCGCATGAAGATGAGAGAAGTTCAGCGTAGCGTGCGACGTGACAAGCGCAACTACATTAACGCGCTGGCTACAGAAGCAGAAGAAGCTGCACGGAGGTGTGACAGCACGACCGTCTACAAAATCACGACAGAGCTGACAGGTGGTCGCAGCTCCAGCCAACACCCAGTGAAAAACCTAGACGGCTCCTTGCTAATTTCGGATGAGGACCAGCTCAAGACATTTGCAAGAGCATTTTGCTACGGTTTTGAACCGTGTGTTCGCTAGCAATATGCTCCCAAATCAGGCTGAGATGCCCAAGGTGAGAAGTTCTCGAATACGCACCACGACTCCCAGTAAAGATGAGATCATTACCGCGATCAAGGCACTCAAAACCAACAAGGCGGTAAGACTTGACGGTATTCCAGCAGAGCTCTTACGAGCAGCGCCCACAACATCGGCTGAGCTTCTGCTTCCACTTATAGAGAGAGCTTGGGAAGGTGAGAGCTTTCCTTACGAGTGGAAAAAGGGAATGATCGTCAAGCTTCCTAAGAAAGGAAATTTAATGGAGTGCGGTAACTGGAGGGGTATCTGCGTGCTGCCTGCTGTAGCTAAGATAATAGCTAAAATCACCCTGGAGCGAATTAAACAACATCTCGAAGACACACTCGATGCCGAACAAGCAGGTTTAGATAAGACTGTTCCGCTACAACGTTGAATCCGTGCTGCTATATGGTCGCAGCACGTGGAGAGTGACCACTACTATCACCAGAAAGCTGCCACACAATGGCAGAAACCGTACACGATGGCGCGTAGGCGTAGTAGAGGCCCGAGGACCCACAAGGGGATACAGGACATAAGTGTGGCACTTCAATAAAAATAAAGAACAACCTGTGTCTAGTAATTGTTATGAAAACAAAGCATATCGAGGTTTAGATACATTATGTATGCAGCATTTCGAGAAAATTCACTGTACGTGTATATGTACTCGTATGTATGTATGAACATTTTATTAATAATTCAAGGATTAGTAGAGTTTGTAAGCCTCTGGTGCATACCAATGAAGGGTGGTAGTTTTAGTACTATACATGTTTTACTAAATGGGAAATTCAATTAACTTTCCTAATATGCGTAGATCATACATACATACACACATACATTTTCAATGGCCCGCTAATCCTTTATGAGGGTCACGGGGGTAGGATGGATTCTCCATCCTTCTCGATCCTCCGCCATTGACTCCAACTCATCAGGAGGAATCCCTGGATAGGTGTCGGATTTGATCCAACCATCTATTTTTAGGCCTACCGGGGAGTCGCCTACCTGATGGCACAGCAATCATGGCACGTCTTGGAAGCCGATCTTGGGGCACACGCACTAAGTGACCAAATCATCCGCAAAGAGAAAATCACTAATCCCTAAGTCTCACACTTTGAAACATTCTCCGCCACGCCTGCGCTGTAACATCCAGTCCATATATACAATGAAGAGAGGTGACAAAACGCACCCTTGGTGGAGTCCAACGCCCACAGTTGAATGTATTGATTTAACACCGTTTATCCGAACACAACTTCTACAGTTTGTACATAAAGATCGAATCGCCCTTAGCAGGGAACCATCAATCCCATACTCCTGCAGAACACTCCAGAGTGTGTCTCGAGGAACCCTATCATATGTAGTATTTCATTACTATGCAGACCTTGTAATCGGAATAGCACGATCAAATAAATTCCTACCAAATGAAAAACATCAAGATCTGATTTCAACCTTGAGGCAGCGCAGTGACACGACACCCGAAAAACTTAAATACAATACACAAGCAATGACGAGCAATGTATCATTATGTCGATTAGACAAAATAATGCAAGTGTAAAATTCTTTACCATACATGAAACCACTCTGTTATACCTCTTAAATTCCATTCCATTTGTAGATAATGTTGTTCATATGTACGTTTTGTCTTTATTTACGGGAGCAAATTAATTTTTTTTTAATATGCGGGCACTCAGTGGGTTATCAATACACTTAAAATGTTTTACACATTTCGGGCGTTGGAAAGGATAGACAGAGAGAAAGAAAGATTGGTGTAGTGGTTTGAAACTCAGATGGTAGGTTTCAGTAACACTACGGGGTGGTGTCCAGATAACTGAGGAGATTATTTTTGTTATATTGTCTTTCCTTCTGATTCATAGTATTTTTTCCCCGACCACCTGATGTCATAGGCATATCAATCATTCAATAAAGCGAATATTTTTTTCCAACCATATGACCAGTGCCAATGTTATGCTTCGCAATAAGTTTGACGTACGTTTTCGCAATAAATAAATGCTTGCTGACATCAGGATTTGAAGCATGAACCTTTAGCGCGGCAATCGATGACGCTACCATTTGAAATAGGGCCCAACGAAATAAGGCAAAAAAAAAGAAGAAAAAGTCGGACTTATTTCGATTTTGAAAACGAAATAAGGCCAAATCTGCAATATTTTACGATTTTGGTTTATTTCTCTTTTAAAAGCGATATAAGGCCCATTTGGGTTTTTTGCACCTTATGCGATTTAGGCGCATTAAGTAAAAATATTTTAGCGAAAATTTGAAAAAATAGGTACACACCGCGTAGCAGTACCCTGAGCACCTGCGTGTGAGCTCGAAGGCCGTCCGGTGTATGAGTTGAGGAATGTCTCATACGTATAGTGTGAAATCTCTTTAACCCGTGAAGTGGTCCACCCAAGCACTGTTAAGATATAGGTGTCTGCCATACAACAAGCATTTACCCTTAGCAGAGTGACAAAATCGCGTGACCGGCTAACTATAATTTTACGTCACCCTCCATCGCCACCCCTTATCACAACAAAGGAAACTAGCCCAGCCCGTGTCGTCGCCCTATCACCTTTCAAAATTCAGTTCTTGGAAACTGCATTGGATATTAAGAATAGCTCACCAGACAATGCAAACCATTTAAGCAAGAAGAAAGGAAGAGGTCGGCCTGTTTGAACTCTACACAAGCGCATTGCTAGGAACTGTACATCAACTAATTTTACCACCATAAATCGATTTTTATAATAAACGTACCTAAATTCACGCTCAACAGAAGGTGTAGAAGAAGGTCCAAAATTAAGTCGTTTAGTCATTCTGTTAACCGATCTCTGTGACTCTGGGCTATGTAAATCCACCTGTACTTTTTTAGAGTCAATGCTTGGCGTGCGGCTTGTTACTGCAGAACACTTATATGTCCATCGCCCACCATATGAAAGCTCTGATAGTGTGGAACTTCTTCTGAAATAATTATTATTGGTATTGCTATTAACTTTAATTTTAATTTAAATACCGTCTTTCCTCAGTAGCTAAGGTTTGCAAGTCCTCATTTTCTATAGGTTTTTGTCTAGACAGCACATGCCGCTTAGCAGTATCGGATCGTTTGTTTCGGTCTACAATTCTCGCTGATTGACTATCTGAAAATCCTTTAAAGCAGTATTAGCATTATACTATCTTATTTTGTTTTAATAAATATGATCAGACCTGTTTCATCAACGGATAAAGTATTCCAATACTGTTTTTGGAAAGGCAACGGCTGAAGTAATGAGCTTGTTGATTCCCTGGAAGTTCTATGAACAAGACTACCACTCAGTCTTGGACTGCGTGCCCTAAAATAACGTCCATTAGCCTGATAAAAAGTATGATGATGATGGTGCCGGTGACGCCTATACGAGTTCTGAATTATATGCAAAGGCTTACGGCTGGGCGACAATAGATGTGCTAAAGTTGTTATATTCGCTTGACTTGACGTATTATGCCCTGTGAGATTTGGTACGGAACCACTACGTGGAAGCCTCTGTTGTTTCGGAGGCAGTTGAGTTGAGCGCCTATGTATGTAATCGAATCAGTGTTTTTTTTTCATTTTAAAGAGGATGTGATATTAAGATTGAATTTTTGAAGTATAATTAATGCAACCCTGGTTTACTGACATTGATTTTAACTACTCTGTTGGTTGCAGTGAAACTCAAACTTTTAAGTTTTTGCGATATAAGGACATTTTAAGATGGCCTCTCTAACATGTTCCATCTACAGACAGCAAACATTTTAATAGACCATTTAAAATAGAACAGTTCACACCCAATAACGAATTTACACGTAATTTACAAATTAAATTTAATGATCAATGATGCAGCAGGTCACACTTATCCGAACAAAGGCATTTTAAGCTTTGTTTCATTGGGCCTGGACAAGTATTTCTATGCACTTTCGAGTAAAATTTGAATGCATGATAACACACTTTTCACACCACTATCAGTACATCACTCTATTTCTATTAACATGCTTTTTTTTTAAGACGATTTCAGGACGGACGAATATATTTTTGGAATTTGGAATTATTGTAGTACAGATGCCACCCAATGGGCGCCGTGGCGTAAGTGGTTAGTGTGTCATATCACTACGCATGAGGTTCTAAGTTCAAATCCCAGAAAACACCAAAAAGTTTTTTCACGGTCCCACATCTCACGAGCGTCTGGCAAACATCCGAGAGTATTATTGTCACGAAGCTACTCAAATCGCCGTTCGGATACGGCACTAAGCTGTAGGTCCCTTCCATTCATGTGAAAAATATAACGCACACAACATGAGTGGGTTGCGAGAAGCTAGGCCCTGGCACTTAAAGAGCTGTTGCGCCAAATTTTTTTTTTTTTTATAGATGCCACCCAATTCATATTTTTGTATGGAAAAATCCGTCTTTCGCATGACCATATTGTGGAAAGCTTAACCAAAACCACACAACTCATCTACTCTTTCCTGAGACCATGTGTAGTTGCTAGCAGCCAGATATATGGTACTTAAAAGTACTTGCACATGCCCAATGAAACATAGGTATTGTTCCAGTTAAGAGTATTCAGTTCAAAGGCAGTATAGAAAAGTTCGAGTTCTTTCTATAAAATCCATTTTATCTCATAGATTAAGCCCACGAACTTCAAATATTAAACGATGTGCAACTACACAAGTTCTTAAAGCCATTTCGACAAATTCTAATGTATGGCTGTGTTTCTCCATTATAAGAATACCAATACTACAGTTATGCACTGGCGAAGATGTATCAGATTTAAGGGAATATCTACTGTTAGGCGAGATGGCTCAAACTTATGCGTGTGCATGCAAAATTGCTTGCTGATATCAAGGCGTGTTAGCTTGCGCTAGCTTGCAAGCAGGAATTCAACAATTTAAACATTTTGAATTTAACTAGTGAAAACGGCTAACATTTTTTACCGTTTTGTTCTTTCTCTATTTTATTTCCGTTTTCGTTTTGTTTATAGTCACTGTTTACAACTACTCTTTTCATAATCCGGCGGTGTCGTGGTCTAGAGAGCTTTTTCCTACTATTGACGTGTTTTGGTGAGAAACACCAAGTTATTGTTTGAAGATTGGTGATTGAATTGAAATTGAATTGAAAAATATATAATATTAATCGCTGGCAGATCTGGGTATTGCGTACCACGTATTTCTTACGACTTCCAGAGCTGTAAGTTGTTAATCGGTTTTGCATTGTACACAGCCTTCTTCACATCCACTCAGATATTTTCAATGGGATTCAGGTCAGCAGACTGTGCTGGCCAGTCCATGACCTGAATCTTATTAGCCCAAAACCTTTCTTTTGCTTTTCGACTCGTATACTTCGGGTCATTATCTTGCTGGAAGACACATTTCATTGGCATTTCCTCGCAGCTGTAAGGTAACATAATGTTTTCTAAAATATCAACATAAACATGCCATGAATCTTGTGGATCGGACCAACTCCATAGTAGGAGAAACATCCCCACACCATGATCTTGGAACCATCGTGCTTAACTGTTTTTGACGTGTATTTCGGCGGACGTCTTACATATTGGCGAGAATCAACGCATCCATACAAAACAACTTTGGACTCATCTGCCCACAAAATATTCCGCCATTTGTGATCTGGCCAATTGACAAAGTTTTTGAGAAATTCGACCCGCCTATTTCTGTGCTTTTTTATGAGCAATGGCTTTTTCCTCGGACTGTGAGCAGCCAAATTGGTTACCAGTAACCTTCTACGCACTGTCATATCACTTACAGGAATATCCATTTCTTCTCTTATCTGGACAGCCGATTTTGATGGCTCCTTCTTAGACATCCGAACAATCTTTCGATCTTCCTGAATAGATGTTTTCCTTTTCGGACCCCTGTTTTCTGGTTTTTCGGCATACCTGATTGCGTTGGAAACCATTTTCGGAGAACATGATAAAAGTTTCGAATTTCTGCGTATGTTTTGCCTTCCTCCCTCAGTTTTACTATCAAAAATCGTTGTTCACCGGTACAATGTTTGGACCGACCCACTTATGATCGTAGAAAAAAAAATGGTTTATATTTGTTTTTTCTTAAGTTAAAACTCACATTTTATATCGCTTAGAGAAAAAATGTTATTGATTTTAATGTTTTTGAAATGCAAGATCTACAGACTGCTATTTTTATGTTCGTTGAAAAAGTAATACTAAACAACAAAAATGATCGTAATTTGTCTGAGAGGGGAACCACATATATTCTACTCCTTTCAACTTAGCTATAGCCTAGCGCTGAAAGATTTCATCCATTGAGCGAATGGGTGAAGTTAGGATTTCAAATAAAATGTAGTTACAATTTTTGAACCTAAGCACTGCTATTTTTACGCGTCTCGCAAATTATAAACTCCGCTTTCCGAGGTGGATTAGCCGCTTATGCGAATTTCAAAATAAGTAGTACAAAGGCAGCATTTCCAAATGCGAGAAAATGTTATTTCGCCTGAGATGGACGTACCAAGATTATAATGCTCCGATCCACACAGCCCGAAACATTATAAACTGGATTAAAAACCAAATGCTTGGTTGGTCAGATTTAAATATTTAATATGTACATACATACTCGTATATGGAGAACTTTTGGAGTTGGTTAACAATTCGAGGAGAGGAACCAACTGCTTGAGGCTCAAAATCAATTAAAATCTTTGTATGATTCCATGCCAAACACAATTTATGAACTTGTTCTGTTAAGTTTCAAGGTTTCAATCATGATTTTACAGGCGTTCCTATTCTATGAGCTAATTTAACAAGTGTGATCTGATGAAAGAAAACAGTACATACCCATTACTCTTGCATTATGCATGAAATGTGAGCGCAATCACATACCCTTTCATCAATGACCCACAGTGTGCATTGCAGTCAAAGCTGTACTCCCATGCATAAGTATGATAACTCAAAAATCATTGTTTGGTGAAAAAAATTATTTTTTTTTACACAATTTATTATAATGTAATTAACTTATGTGAGCCCCAGTACCACGAAACAAAACCAACATGGTCGCGCCATTTTAGACAAAATAGTATTTAGTATTTTGCTTTTTCTATATACTAGTACGTACTCGTATATGTAAGATATACTTATATCTTAAAAGTTTAAATTTTTAGTGCATAATGTTCAAGGCAAGATAGTGGTCGAGGTGAACGAATGTCTAGTAGTTGTAGTAATTCCTTCTTTATTTTCATTAAAAAGGTTACAATTACGTACTAAGTATATATAATTCAGTTCAATTTATTAATTAAAATGTAACTTATAACTAACAATTTTAAAGAAATATTCAACAAAGAATGTAGTCGTCTGTCGGTGGTTTTTATTTTAACTCCATACATTCATTTTATGTTGTTTTAGTACATACATATATTTCATTTGTATATTTTATTTATTTAACTACTTTTTCACAATTATTTATTCCATTTAATAGATTAATAATATCTTTATCTACTAACCGCTCTTGGCCGAAGTGCCTACATCTGAATTCTTTTAAAATAGGGCATCTTCCTAGAAAATGTTATAAGGTTTCTATTTCCCCTTAATTGCACATTGAACAGGGATTTGATACATTTTCCCCAAATCTAAACCACATTACTTAATGCCTTAAATAACCACATTATTTTATGTTGGTCAAAGTTATCTCTGAAGTATAATATTCCCTTACTATGATCAAGGTGTTTGTAAATTCAGGGTTGACTTTCTCCATCTCACTCCATCTTTGCAATTCATCATTTTTCATTGCATTTTCTAGTTTTAGTAGCTCCTGTCTTCGAATATCCTATTCTCTTGTTGACAAATTACCAATTTCCCATCTCAGACCATGTGGTGCTCCTAACTCATTCAGTTCTTTAGACCAAACTATATTTTTTTGCAGAATTTTTAGTGAAAGCTGATGTGTCAATCTTTGTTCGTCGTATAAGAAAAGTGTTTTCACTATATTTGTTTTCGTGTTTGACATCCGAAAGGCAATTTCTCGTCAATGCCACCCGCTTATGGAATTCTCTACCACCCACTGTAAGAAGAACAAGTAATCTCACCGAATTTAGGACACGACTGCAATTATTCCTCTCTACATCCGATTAGCTTTCCGGTCTTTCTGAACCAAGATAATTTTTATGTTCTCTATTCATAGCTTTTTTGTTTTTCTTCTTCTTTCTTTTTTCCTTAATTTAATTTTTCCTTACGTTTAATGCATTTAACTTTGATAATTGAAATACTGTGTTTTTTTTTTGCTTTCTTTTTTGCCAAGCTCCACAAATTTATAAGATATTGTATCTTAATGTGTCAGCATATAATAAATAAATAAATTGTAAATTGTAAATTGTATATAATATTGTATATCGTAAGTATAAATCTAGTGAGAAAAAGTTGCTACCTATCTTATTTTCCTGTTTCTAACATTAAAGCATAAGTTGGGGTTAATGAGGGTAGTTTTAAAATTCGTTTTATGACGTATAGCTCCCCATACCTGTGCTGAATATGTCTAAATTGCCACCGATAATCTGGATCAGCAACTGAATATTGGACTTATTGATTTGAATACCACCTTTCAAATAATCATGCAGGTAGTTTAAGTGCAGGGCACACAGTAATGAGTATAATAAACAATCATGTTTTACTCCTGCTAGTGTTTCAAAATACTCAGAGTATGCGAATATTTTCAATTAAGCTTACGATTTTGGTAGATACTCCTAGTTCATGAAGTTTATATAAGGGCTTTTCTGGGTTCTTTATTAAAAACTACAAGGAACGCATTCTTTTCTGCAAATTTTATATGAACAACTGTAGATAGATTGCAAATATAATCTACGGCTGAATAATTTCTCCCGAATCTAGCTCCAAGCTTGGCTTGGAGGTTAGCCTATTATTGCCAAGCCTCTGATCGAGGAAATTTTAGAGAAAAAAATTTATTGGTTCGAAGAATGGCAGAAAATCAGTGCAAATGCAGGCATCGACTGGGGAAAATGCGACTTCAATCCTAAAGAATGAAGAAGAAACACTATGGCTACATTAGAATCTCTGAAAGAGGAGCAAATCAGAAAAAAATATGGAGGAAGCTCAAAATAGTTCACATGGACTATATAAAAAATTAAACCAATGTATAGGGCATACCTACTTCAATGACATATTTAAGAAGGAGTCTAATATCATGGACTTTTAAAGTCGGAACCGGCTTGCTCGGGCTAAATGCCAACAAATTTAGGAGAGGAGAATCCAGAAAATGCTCGTTATGCAACCTGAACGAGGAGGAGGATGTGGCCACTTTATTGAAAAACGTTCAGAGATTGCAAAACAACGATTAAAATATTTCCGTAGGTCCTTGAAGAAAACGAGATGCTGCAGATACTAAATGGGGAATCCGAGGATGAATAGAACACGCTACACAAATTCGTAAATTAGGCCTTCTGGTACAGAAAAAGTCTTATAGATGAATTTAACTATTAGATAACGGAGGACATAACGTATTGAAATCTATACTTGACATTGTTAACTAAATTAAGAATAACATAAACCAATAGACGACAGATATGTCAAAGTTGTAATTTGTTGTTGTATAATACAATCAATAAAAAAATATTATAATGATTATTATTATTATTTATATTTTTTTCGATTTAAATATGTTTCCTTACAATACTCGTATAAGTGGATTTAAAAACAAAATTATATTTCCCGAATTTTTTAAGTTTATTTTAGGTTTTGATATCTTTATATTATTAGAAACCTTTTTAGAAGAAGGGAGTGCTCATTTTTTTTCTAAATATTTTAAAGAATTTACTATAGCTTGCATCCCTGCGAGGAGAACTAACTTGAATGGTAGAGCCAGTGGTTTCAAAACTAGTAAATTATTAGCTAGTTTTGTGAAATTTAGATGGATTGGTGGAAAAATTGTAATACAAGTTTAAAATAACCGCACACATTTTTTTATTATCCCCTTGTACTTGAACTTCAATAATTGGCTGCAGGATTTTAATGCATTACATGATTTTTTAAACAATTTGATATATCAAAATGCTATGATTATTGGAGATCTTAATGCGAGTTACGAACAAATGCGTTTGAGTTGCAATCGAAACTCCTAAGATGCGGTTACAAATAGAAATGGAAGAATGCTGATAGAACTACTTGTAAGCTTTGGTTTAGTTTTTTTTAATGAAGTGCCTAAAGGTGATCCCAAAAGTGAGCATACCTTTGTTAGT
Source organism: Brachypalpus laphriformis (assembly GCA_945910035.1). Taxonomy (NCBI): domain Eukaryota; kingdom Metazoa; phylum Arthropoda; class Insecta; order Diptera; family Syrphidae; genus Brachypalpus; species Brachypalpus laphriformis. The sequence goes on from OX246756.1 coordinate 110,542,251, forward strand.
GGCCAGGGAAGCTCAGTTATTGACTTATGTGCAGTGGCAGGCGGATGGCTCTACCCTGTGGGCAATTTTGAAGTACTCGTTGCCAACTTTTCAACACATTTATTAATTTTAACTGAAGCAAACTTCAATGGAGATGTGCCGCAGAGTAGCTCAAATAATTTCCAAAAATTAAAATGGATTGAGAACAAAGTTGCTCTTTACAAGTCTCGACTAGATCATAAATGCATTCGTCTCCCACCTTTATCGTCCACAACGCTAGAACAAATTGAGAAAAATATTACAGAAATCATAAGAGATTCAGCTACATCTATCAGCCGATAACAATCGTCCGTAACCGTAACCGTAACCGTAACCGATGTGTGCAGCTTCAAGCCCCAGCGGGGAACAGCAATCATCAGCCACCCGAGGAAATAAAGGAAAACGAATTACATCAACGTTTTTCCAACCACTGCACCAAAGAAAGGTTCCTGCCCTGGACCAGAGCGAGTCTGAGTGCTCTGTGATTTGGGTTTCCTTTTTATAAAAAAAAAAAATTAAACAAATAGTTTTGATAATGATTGTAGGAAGCTCCGAAAAACATCCTTTGCTTTCCTCAACTTGTTCCGACGTACAAATTCCGTCTTCTTTAGAACTGCTTATATAAATATGAACAAACAATACAAAGAGCTATGTCTAGTAGAACAATCCAATCTCTTTCAAATTCTTGTTAATGTACACACATTTTTTGGCGTCGACTACTGCAGCTGTGTGAGCCGGAAATGAAGTATCAAACTGGTTCGATACTTCTGCTGGAGTATCCCAAGGCTATATATTGAGCCCTATTCATTTGCTCTCTATATTGACGACATCTGCAACAGTCTACCTGGAGGAGTACTTTTCGGTGGAATAAAAATTAAAATTTTGATGTATATGGACGATCTAGTGATGTTGGCTGACAATCCCTCCACTCTCCAGTTACAAATTAACAGACAGTGTTCACTTATTGTGAAAACTGGGACCTGCAAATAAATGTCCAAAAAACAAAGATCGTGATTTTTCAAACTCATCAACGTGTAAGACCGCCCGAAGAAAATTGGTTCCATAGAAACGATCGCATCAAAGATGTCAGTGAGTTTAAGTATCTAGGAGAGCTTTTTACCCCAAACTTAAATTCTAGTAAACATGCCAATGTTAAAAGTACGGAAGCCAAGGCAGCTCTGAACATAATGTTGTCTAAACTATATTCTAATAAAAATATAGATCCGGTGTTCAAATATATGGTATTTAACGCAACGGTAAACGTGTGCATGTGCGTTGGAGTCCAGGCTTTTGGGAATATAACATTTGACGAATTCGACGGGGTTTAAATGTTCTTGTTTAAACGCTTATTTCGATTGCCAAACTCGTCACCAATGTACGCTATACATGTATTGTCAGGAATACCACCGATCTATATTCAAAATTGAAAAGCTCAGCCTGACTACCTAACAAGGGTGATGAAGAAGACTGGTAATTGTTTGGTCAATAATGGTTTCTCTTCTTCGAACTAATGCCTCCTTTAAGAGATTCGAATATCGATGAATGGCAGATAAATTTCTCCGACCTTATTTTTAAAATTTATGAAAAAATATACACACTATACTTAAAGCATGCTTCATCTTCTACATCAACACACATTTACAAAAACTTAAACCATCACGCCTGCAAAACAGCAACTATATCTGTAAGGAGCTGTCAGCTTCCGTCATTAGTACCATCTATAGAAGAGTGGAAATTCTTAACTTAAATTTCATACCCCATCGGAACGATCTCTCCCCAAACTGTACTCTCTGCAATAGGAACGAACGAGAAGAAATCTATCACTTCTTAGCCGTTTGTCCAATATTACAAGAAATCCGTAGATTGTATTTTAATGTAAGCGCGATGTCTATTAACCAATTATATGATGTATTGTACTAAATGGTTCTTTCGGGTGGTTAAATTTGTACAAATATTGCAACCATGTTCTCACCTATCGTAATAGCTTCTAATTTTTAATTTTTTTTTTAAATCTCCGTAAAATTAAACAACCCCTTATTAAATGAATCAACTTTTAAATTTAATAAAAAAAAAAAAATGGAAATTAAAAATCTTAACTTCTGTTTACTGTATTTATATCCTATGTATAATATGGTATTTGAATGAAATGTCTAATTAGACGGCACGATTGCCATGTCGATATTTGTAATTCGAAAATTGTATGTATGAACTATTGAAATAAAGAATTTATCTGATAATAATAATATATTAACCTGTTATTTAGAATACTTATCATTACTTTTGCTATGCAATTCATGAAGGAGATTCCATGGTAGTTACCTGGCCTTTAAATTTCCCCTTTTAAATATTGGAAATACTACACTGTTTGTAAAACTTTCATCTACTACTCCCTTATCAAAAATCATGTTGTACATTCTTGCCAGTTCTTCTAAAAAATCGCTTGTGGCACTTATTAGGAATTCACCTGGTGCCTTATACAATTTTACTTTAGATAACATTTCTTTTATCTATATTGGCGTTATTTCTTCCTCTAGTTCTTCGACTTCGTGGAGATTTAGGGCATAATATACATTTAATGATTCCTGAGGGGGGTTTAAAAGGATTTGAAAATGGTTTCTGAATTCCGTAGCTGATATTTCGATACTTATCTGTAAGGTCAGATATCTTATTTCTTTGGCAACTTTGCTATGCTTTGCTATCTTTAACGTTATTAATTTTATTTTTCAGTTTCTGGTAGTAATCTTTCTTATTGATTTTGCATATTCTCTCGTAATTATGATGTGCTTTAATAATTGGGTCTTCATTTTTTTAATATATTTTTAGCAGCTCCGAAGATTTATTTCTCGCTCTGTAGCACTTGATATCGAACCATTTGCATTCGGGTGCGTACAATATTGTATGCGTGTTTTTATTTACCACTGACTTTTTAATAGCCCTTTCCCCTTAAATCGATCTGGTCTTTCTCTTGTGTAAATTTCTTTGGTAATGCTGTTTACTTTCCTCTTTCCATTGGAGCTTTGGCAGCAGTTTTAAAAGTTCCCCTTTGCTACTTGTACCTTCAAAGTGAAGATATAGCTCGATTGGCTGATGGTCAGACCAAATTGTATTCCCTATAGTGAAATGCTTAACATATGTCAACATCTCCTGAGAGATTGTAGTGACTCTCCTACTGGTAAAGTTCCCTTCTTCATCACCTTTCGTGCTCTCATTTAATACAATTAATCCATTATCCCTACAGTATTCCATAAATTTTTTCTCTCTTGCATTCACGATTTTATCTTTTAATAGTCTTCTATCAGAGCCTGTTATACACATAGTCCTTTGTAGTTCTTCCATATTTTTTTGAAGTTCTCCTATTCTGACGTTCTTGTTTTTATCTAATTTTCTATAGCCTTTAACTCCTATTTTCATTAAGGTTTTTACTCAAACCATATAAACATCCTCCCATTATTGTAAATAAATATTTTGCGCAACAGCTCTTTAAGTGCCAGGGCCTAGCTTCTCGCAACCACTCATGTTGTATGCATTATATTTTTCACACGAATGGAAGGGACCTACTTTAATGCCGTATCCAAAGAGCAATTTGTTTTGAGAAGCTTTTTCGAGACAACAATACTCTCGGATGTTTGTCAGACGTTCGCGAGTGACCGTGAAAAAACTTTTTGGTGTTTTCTGGGATTCGAACTTGGAACCTCACGCGCAGTGCTCCGACACACTAACCACTTACGCCACGGCACCCACATCCTCCCATTGCTCTACCAAATATGTTGTTTCGAGTCGCTGTTCTCCAATATATTTCATACCGCTGGAAATACTTTTCAAATTGGTTAAATTTATTTTCGCAAATGTGGGTATCAGTTATGTATGATAACTTCCCATGTTTTAATATATTCAAAAAATTCGTTATAAAAAAGTTTATTTTCTAGACCATGGATATTATAAGATAAAATTATAATGTCAATTTTTTACATTCTCTAGTTTCTAACTTATGCTCTAAATTAATTATATTGGCACAACAGACGGCCTTTTCCTATGTACGCTCTAATTCAACTACATATTAGATCTTTACATTTTAGACTAAGTCCATTTAGTGTATCAACATACAGCATTTTGAGTACCTTAGCCACTTTTCCTGTTCGCATACCAATTACTTTTCTCGATTCTAATTCATCCATCTTTCTCCACTTTGTATCTTTTCATTTCGAACTCTGATTTTGTGCTTTTTATTTATATCCAATATGTTTCTCTTAAGAATTAGCATGGCACGTTTCTGTTCCAGTTAAGTAGACGTCTAATTCCTTTCAATTGAGACGGCTGTTCCTGTGAGATTTTTGGTTTGTTTTAAAATGTTCCATACATCATCTTCAGTATCAAATTCTGGAATAACTACCATTTTTCCTTTACGATCGAATATTTTTTTGTGGCTCTTACTCCGACAGGTGTTCCAATTAGCAGCTTTTCTTTAATGACCTTAATAATCGCTTCGTTAGTTGAAATCTATGACGTCAGTCCTTGGAAGATCAGGTTCTTCTTCTTAACTTGTAACTCCAGCATTTCCAAATTTTGTTGTTCCCTGTTTCTTTCTACTTTTAGCATTGCTACCTCCTCCTTCAGTGTTTCGTTTTCCTTAGTGACGAATCAATTTTTGATGCTAGTTCGTCCACATAAGACTTTACATCATCGACCTGCAGCTTTACTCGTATACCACCTCATCTCGTGTACCCTCATCCTTTGTGGGTACATTTTTTAGCTTTTCGTCGAATACAGTCACCATGGAATTCTGTAGAATTTTTATTAGGTCTTCAACCGCAACATCTCCTACTTAATTCCTGTCTGCTTTCGGAAGCGTAGAATCTGGTGAAGTTTCCGCACATTTCTTCTTCACAATGTTTGTATTTTATCCGTTTCAAATTTATTGTATATTTTTATATGTCATCTGTTGAGTACATGTACGAGTACTCACTGCGTATTTAGACACAATGTGTTTTGTGTACGTGTGTTTCCGCCTTTTCGTCTAAATGAGGATGTATTAGTTAGACTGCAACTGTATGCTTGGTAAATAATAGTAAAGAAATTGATTTTCCGAGATATCCAAGCTTTCAATTCGGTGTTCTTGGTGTAAAACGACGCACGGCCAGTACCGATTTTAATTTAAGTTCGAATTCTCACCACTGTTCGAACGGTAATATCCACTTTTGAAGAAACTTATCCGGCACCACTAGAATTACACAACTACTCGCATCCTGAATGAACGTATTAAAGGCTTACGGCAGTAACAAATCGAATTTTTAATCCCAAGAATATTTCAAACTAAAAATTTCATCGGTCGTCGATTGATTGCGAGGTTTAGTCGATGCGATGCATGGTTTTTGTGGTAAATGTGAAAGACAATTCAGCCGGAATTTTTTTTTTTTTATAATTTGCGCTCCCCAAAGGAATTATTTATACGCTTATACTGATTCCCAGAGCACGGGTGTATGGGAAAAGGGAGGAAAGAGACAGATGAGATGCCAGTTTGTTTTGGCTTTAAAGGTTTGAAGGTTGTAATGATTAGGAAATACAGAGGCTGGCAGATCGTTCCACAAACGTGTTGTTCGGCTTATAGACGAATTCCTATATTTGACAGTACGTCCGAAGTTGGGCTTAAGGGTGAACTGATGTGCATTCAAAGCATAACGCGTATTACAGGTGAAGTTTTGAAGAGGAGGAATGCAACTGCCTATTTCGCTGGAGATTTTTTTTTTTTTTTTAAGATACGAAACATGTCTACGAAGTTCAAGTGAGACTATGGAGTTCACAATGTCTCTATCACCTAAAAGTTTTACCGCGCGATTCCCATCTAGAATGTGCACAATAGTCTTTGGTGCACCAGACCAGATGTGGGCGTTATATTCCATCTTTGGGCGGATGAATGCCTTATAGATTGAGGTCAGATCACAAGGGGTAAAGTATCTCTTGCACCGTTTAAGGAATCTAGGCGTTTTGCAGCATTTTTGGCGAACTCGAATATGTGATCGTTCCATCGAAGATGGTTATTGATGTAACATACATACCGAGAATACCATTAAAGGATAATGGTTGACGGTCTTGGTTTCGCTTGAGAAACAGAAGACAGCATTATGTTTTGGATGCATTAAATTGCATTCTATTGGTTGAACCCCATTTGGTTATGCTATCCAGGTCGGAATTTAATGGCGCAAAATTGTTCCCTAAGCTGTATTTTTGTTCTCAAACTTTAAATTTTTGGGTTTGGGTCGAAACTAGTTGCAGGTAGGTTAAAAACTGTTTATAATTCAATTCAAAGTTAAGTACCGGCTTTAAAGTTCAAGAGATGATAGTTAGTGGCTACTAACATTCCTTAAAATCAGATGACTATAATTTTGCGCCATTGACATACTATATATGGACTGCTTGTAGCCAACTTCGCATTGGTTCCAACATTAGCAGTAGCTCTCTTGGTTCGGAGCGGAACAAAATGGAAACTCATACTTGTTTGAAATTTTGTTTAAAGCAGTTGGGTGTGCGAAGACAGTGTTTTCATTGACATATGGTATAACGATTTTTTATTGAAATTTTGTTGGTTCCATATATCGGTAATTATTTGAACTAGCATATTTTCGATGCGACATCTATTCCAAACAATACCTCAACGATTTGAATTTCAACAGTTTTACTTAGCAAATCCACACAAACCCAAGAGGTGTCTCTACCATTCTATGGAGAAATTCAAGATAGTTGGCATTTTGTTTCCATCTTTTTCCGCTTCGAACCCAGAGGGCTAGTTATGTTGTTATGTTGACGTCATTTTTTGGGCTGAGATTGTATGGAACTGACATTTCACTAGCAATCCGTATATATGTAGCATGTCAATGTTAAAAGGTACTTTTGGCTGTTTTAAAGTTAGCGCGAGGTTATAACTATAAAGTGGGTTTTATGTCGACCATAAATTGGAAAACACGAATATGCTTTTGTTACGTGCTAAAATCGTTTTAAAGTGAACTTTATGCGACTACAATTTTGCGCCAATGTGTTTAACATAAGTTGACGTTCCTCTTCTACAGCCGAAGAGCAGGGACGTGAGTTAGGGAACGAATATGAAAAACTGAGAGTACTGTCATCAGCAAAGGAATGGATTGGATTAGAAGTTGCAGACAAGAGGACATTTATAAAAATGAGAAAGAAAGTCGGGGACAAAACGGAGCCCTGGGGAACACCAGCATTTAAATGGTGAATTGCAGACTTGCAGCCGTCCAAAACAATTTGTATTGAACGACCCGAAAGGTAGTTTCTAATCCATTCAAGAGACTCATCGATGCTATATGCACGCATTTCCGACAAAATAGCTTGATGCCAAACTCTGTAAAATGCCTTAGAAATATCAAGCGCAATCATCTTTGTTTCGCCGAAGTGATTGGTTCCACTTTCGGTGAGATATGCCATCAGATCACCAACGAACCTGTTGCTATGAAAACCGTACTTAAGGAGTTTTTGTGACTCAAGATATTTCATAAGCTACAGATTTATCAGCGTTTCCATGGCCTTGGACAGAAGGGACGTAAGTGCAATGGGTCGGTAATTGGACGAAGAGGAAGATTAGCCTTTTTAAGGGCGGGCTGGACAAATGCTGTTTTCCGTCTTCTCGGAAAGAGCCCAGAAGAGTAGGATAGACAGAAAAGTTTACGCAGAGGTTTTGCAACCGTGGAAGAACACCTCTTCAGAACTATAGGGGAGATACCACCTGGACCAGCGAATTTGTGTATGTTGACCTTTGAGTACTCCTGCAACTGTACGAGTGCGAAATTGGACTTGTCCCATGGAAAATTCGACGCTCTCAACTACAGGTGGAGGCAAAGCACTATATGGCAGCGTGGAGTTAGCTGCAAAGTGAGTAGCAAGCAGATTGGCTTTGTCTAAGGAGCTGACAGCTGTAATGTTATTGTAAATGGGCGTTGGGATAAAATTTTTAATATTTTTCAAACCCATATGGGTACTACTACTACATTATTAACATACATAGTAGAAGGCAAAATTATGGAGAAAGATGTGTGAAGGCTATAAGCATATTAAATGTTTTGGAACTCCGGGGCAAAATTCTAAAACTCTACGAAGTTTTGTTCGACTCTCAAAAAATCTAAATATGAGAATATAATTGATGTGCTAAACAGTAACGCAATATCATTAACGGATCAAATTTCCAAAATGGTAAAAGCAATTAGAAATACATTATGCAAACAAAATGAACAAAAAGAGAAAAATGAAGGAGTACAGCTTGCAAAACGTTTTGGACCAGCATATTTGTAATCAGGAAGGTTAGCTTTACAGGAAAAAAAAACATTTTTTTTGTTTTCACAATTATTTAAAAATTAAGTTTTTAGCATACTATTAGTGCGTTTTGCATGCAGAAGGCCACGTGCAAATCGTCTTGGACCACCATATTTGTAATCAGGGCGCGTAACCCTACATTTTGAAATGATGATAAAGTTGTTATACCAATTATTTGTACTTATAAAGAACTTCATTTTTTATATAAATGTGGTGGCGAACATAAGAAACATGATTGCGGTAATGATTCCGTGAAATGTGTTAACTGCATCAGCAGAAGTAAAGCACTTTTTGACCTAGCAAGTATAGCTGTTGATCATGATACAACAAGTGAGAACTGTATCAAATGGAAGTTAGAATTTGAAAAAAACAATAAATAGTATATATAATAAGTACAGAAAAATAGAAAGTTGTTTGTTTAACAGAAACAAGAAAACAACGAAATTAGCGTAGGAGGCTACCAACTACTGAATTTCGTCACATACATGAGGTGTTATTTTTTATGTATGCGAATACTAGAAAATTGAGGTTTTGGAGAATATCCGCTTAGGTATGGAAAGTTTGAGGTTAGCTATTAGGCTGATATATACAGAAGATGTTGTAGTATTACTTACTTACTTATATCCTTTAACCCCTCGGGGGGCATAGGGCGTCAACCACGCCTGCGCGCCATCGTGTTCGGAGTTCTGCAACGCGTTTGAGCTGCCTCCAACTCATTCCTAAAGAGCTCGATTCCTCCTCAACTGTTCTGCGCCACGTTTGCCTAGGGCGTCCCGCTATTCTGCCTGCCTGTGTGAGCGGATTCCACTGCATAGCGTATTTCGCAATGGAGTTGTCTTCGCGCCGTAGGGTGTGTCCAATCCATTGCCACTTTCTTCTTCGTATAGTAATGCTTATAGGTTCTTGGCCCGTTCTCAGATAAAGTTGTTCGTTGGAGATGCGGTTCGGCCAAAAAAATCCTCAAGATGATTCTTAAGCATTTGTTTACGAAGACTTGCAGCTTGCGTGTGTTAATGGTGTCCACCTTCCAGGTACTGCACCCATAAAGCAGCACTGATTCTACTTTGGAGCGGAACAGTCGTAGCTTGGTTCTTAAGCTAATAACATTGCTTCTCCAGATTTTGGACAGCATTCCGAACGCAGTTTTAGCCTTCCCGATTCTGCTACACACATCCAGTTCGGTGCCACCGCGATTAGCCGAGACGACACTTCCTAAATATAGAAAGTTATCAACTTTCTCGACTTGCTTTCCGGCAATGTTAAGTTGAGCGCGGGTATTGGAAGTACCCAGGGCTTTTGTTTTAGCTGTGTTTATTTTTAGCCCCACTTTGCTTGCCTCAGCTTCTAGATTTTGGGCCATCAAATGAAGATCCATTATCCGATGTGAAAGTAGACAAACATCGTCAGCGTAATCTAGGTGTTTAAGGTAAGATGTCATAGTCCAACGAATTCCAGAATTAGCTTCCGTCAATGCTGCACGGAGTACATCGCTGATAACCACCAAGAACAATAGTGGGGACAGTATGCACCCTTGACGTACTCCACTTTGGACTTCAAAGTCCTCCGACACCTTACCATTGTGCACGACGTGACACTTGCCGCCCGCATATGTAGCCTTGATAATAGCTATAAGCTTTTCTGGAATGCCTCTCCTGCGCAAGGCCAACCAGATAGCATCTCGATTCAAGCTGTCGAAAGCCTTCTCGAAGTCGATAAACAGTAAATGTAGCAGAGACCTATACTCAACGCATTGTTCGATTATGATCCGTAAGGTGTTTATGTGGTCGATGCAGGAGGATCCAGCGCGAAAGCCTGCCTGTTCGACATCGAGAGTTGAATCTAAATGATCTTTAATTCGTTCTAGAATTATTCTAGCTATTATTTTGGCTACAGCTGGAAGAACACATATACCTCTCCAGTTACCGCACTCCATCAAGTTACCCTTCTTTGGAAGCTTAATGATCATCCCCCTTTTCCACTACTGTGGAAATTGTTCACTATCCCAAGCTCTCCGTATTAGCGGATGCAGCAAATCTGCCGATGTATTTGGCGCCGCTTGAAATAGCTCGGCAGGGATGCCATCAATACCCACCGCTTTGTTTTTCTTGAGGGACTTGATTGCTGTTATTGTATTAGCCGGTCCCCAATTGCATCAACATGTGCATCTGAGGCAAATTTGTGTGATAATTTTTAGAGAATACATGTTTAGATAAATTGCCAATAAATGAAAACAAAATTAAAAAGGTGGGAGATGTAAATATTGACTGGTTAAAATGTGATACATATGCATTGAGAATGAAGCAAATATTAAAGGATAATGCGTTTAAACAAATTGTGCAAGAACCAAATAGAGTGAGGCTTAATTCGCGAACTATTTAAGACTATGTAATAAAAAACTTACAAACGATGATAACGTGGAGGCAAATGTTGTGGATAGGCTGAAAAATAGTAATCACGAAAGCATCGAAATCAGCTTACCTTCTAATGAACATTTAAAAAGTGCAGTAAACTAATGGAGACATTAAAATATGACAGACGAAAGTGCCTACAACGTAACATAGAAGTGATTGATGATAGTTACGAGAGTGATGTTAACATATTGGCGAGAAATGCACAAAGTGTTTAAAAGAGGCAGTAAAAGCAGTACCTTTAAATAAAAAGTGACTGCCAAAACTATTGACTAGCTGCAAATAACTTTAAATCAGCGCTTGACAAGGGAAAGAAAGATTTTGTAACCCAAAAAATACAAACGGATAAAGACCAGAAAGCAGTTAGAAGAACCATAAAATGATTGGTGCTAAAAAAACAGAAAAGTGCAATAAAATGTATTGTTTTCGATAATGTTCAAGTGAATGATTCTAAAACTATGGCAATACATTTAATGTCTTTTTGGTTGAAAGTGTTTGTGAATTAAACAATAACCAATAAATAAAACTTTTAAATTCAATTGTATAGCGCTTAATAAACTTAAAATCTAGCCGATAGCCCTGGTAGCTAGTGCTATATACTTTTATATTATTATTGTAATTTAATTACTTAATAATAAAGAAATAATAATAATAATAATAAACTTAAAAACATGACAAATAAAAAAGAAGCAAATTTGTTAAGGATGAGTTACGCTTTGTATTGAATAGAATTATAAATAAATCAATAACCAATGGAGTACGAGTATTCCCGGAAACAGAAAAAATTCTACAAAACCAGCTAATTTTCGCTCGATCAATATGCTACCCAATGAAGCTAACATTTTGGAAAAAGTTGTCCAACAACAGCTTAAAGAAAAACCATATATGGATGATGATCAGTTATTTGCGGAGTGTCAATCAGGCTTCAGTGGCAGACATAGCTGTGAATCGCTGCTTTATCTAATTATTGCAGATTGGAAGACTGAGGTTCATTTAAAAAAAAATATCGCTGCTGTTTTTCTCGACCTCAGGCGAGCTTTTGAAACAATCGACCGGGGAATTCTACTCAATAACCTGGATACGTACCGAATAAAAATCGCATTGAAATGGTTTGAGTCTTACTTGCAAGGCCGTACGCAAAGAACAAAATTAAATGATGCAACAAATTTAATCCTAGGTGTGTATTTTAGGCGCATTATTGTTTATAATTTATATAAATGAAATGCCAAATATCGTCAAATGTTCTCGCTTACAACTTTTTGCAGGTGATGATCTTTTATACCTATGTTTCGTGTAATGATTAGTCTGTTTTTTTGAAACCTAGCCAGCTAGTCGTTCATTTAAACGATTTGCCAGCCAGCCAAAGCCAGCCGATTTTATACGAACATATCTCTAGGAACCAAGCAACCTTGCAGTGACAGCAACAACAAATAACTAAAAAAGATTAGTTTTTGCGCCGCCTGAAATTAGGCATCGCAAAATTCCCAGCCAGCCGCTTTTTGCTGGGGATTAAATCAAGAGTAGTAGCCAGTTGGTGTTTGTATTTGTTTTATGTGTAAAATTCGACTTTACTAGCAACTACTGGCTGGCTAGGTTAAAAAAAAAAACACGGCTGATATAAATGAATGAATTGAGAAAATTAATCATGATCTATGTATAATAAATTCAAGAAATGGTTTCAAATTAACAAATTAAGTTTCACGTTTAAAAGGGGCAATCTGATATCAATTTATTAATTCATAATTAAATAGTTGAAGATGTTAACGAAATTAAGTACCTAGGACTTATAATTGATACAAAGTATATATATTGAGTATATATATATCAAAGAAAATAAGTATAAAAAAATCAGATTGCATAAGGAGAATACGAAAAAGAATGTCAATGTAAGGTGGGGAGTGGGGTGATGGGAGGGTGCTCGAAAACTAAAACAAAGTAATTTGACCTACAAATTTATCTTTTGTACAAAAAAGAATGTCAATAAGTGCAATAAATGTACATAATATCTACTAGGTATAATCAAACCACACTTTGAACATTATTCAACTATCATATATTTAACAAATAGCACAATGTTAGATAGACCGAAGAAATTCCAAAATACTACCTATAGTAGAGCTTTGCGAAGTATATTAAAATGCCGTTGGCTAACTCCAATTGTAAGCATGAATTCTGTTATATTTTATTATATTTGTATTAAAATGAAAAATTAATTACTATCCAGTTATCTACGAAATAAAATATTGTATGTATACGTGATTTTAATTTCCCTCTACCATTTTTTAGAACCCATAAAGCTCAAAATATGGTTTTAAAGTATTTAATGAGTGTGGGCGCCGTGGCGTAAGTGGCACGTGGTAAGTGGCCCCCTGGCACTTTAAAGAGCTGTTGCGCTAAATTTTTGTTTGTTTTTTTGTATTTAATGAGTTCAAAGTATAGAACCCGCTAATTAAGCTTAAGCAAAATATTATCACCTATGTAAAACTAAAGTATGATAAGAGTATAATTTTTTATTTTATTTAATTATTAATTTCTCGTAATAAAGTAGCTAAATATTGCTAATAAATAAATAATCAATCAAAAAACAATGTGAGCTGGAAATGAGAAGATATAGCGAACAGTTATGTGTTTTTTGTGTCGTGGCTTGAAACACCACTTTGGGTTAGAGGCACTTAAATTGACGCACTGAAGAAAATTTGCGAACTTCCGGATAGTGATACGAAATATGAATTTTAGGAGGTACATGCTTAACAGAGAGTGAAGTCCCCGTTCTTCGAAAGCACTTCTACAGCTAATTGAACGCAGTTTTGCTTAGTAAAAGCTTTCAGTACCTAGTTTAGAAAACGCGATTCTAGACTACCTGTTAATACAAATTAAGGTTAGGGAGGCACTACGGATATGTAGTCTAATGGATGACCAAACAGCAGGGTAGGGTGGAATACCCTCTTGGTTTTACAAGTACGGCACTAATTTGCTTCACAACAGACTGACCTGCTTGTGTAACGCTATTTTGGAGTGCGGTTATGATCCACAGCGGCTTAAGGAATCCATAGACTCTCCCATTTTTAAAAATGGTGTTCATTTGAAAGGCTAATTGCCAATACTAAAGCGGCTGTATGGCGTGGTTCCAAACGCACTCAGCAGCTAGGCGGCGATGTAATCTTAGCCCAATTCTATTCACTCTTTTCATTGACGATTCGATCGACAGCTTGCCAGATGGTATTGAATATGCAGGTGTGACCGAAGCCGATGTTGTTTTGTTGGCGTCAGCTCATGATGAATCATTTGCAGGATTAAATTTAGATATTTGGCGCAACAGCTCTGTTGTGTGTGATTCATTTTTCACACGAGTGGAAGGAACCTACAATTTAGTGCCGTACCCGAAGGCCAATTTGTTTTGAGAAGCTTTCTCGAGACAACAAAACTCTCGGGTGTTTGTCAGACATTCGCGAGAGGTGGAACCGGGAAAAAACTTTTTAATGTTTTCTGGGATTCGATCTTGGAACCTCACGCGCAGTGGTCCGACACACTAACCACCTACGCCACTGCACCCACAGTAGCCAACATTAATAAATCTAAAATAATGATCTTCAAAATAGGAGGAGGCTGAACTTGAATGGAGATCCAATTGAAATTGTTAAGGAGTTCAAATATTTCGGGGTTTAATCAACTAGAAATATGAACATGGATGGCACCCTAAAGAAAAGTTTCTAAAATCCAAAAAAATTCTATGAATGTAGCTTCAGGAAATTCTTTCTCCAATAGATAGGAATATTTCGTATAATAGCAAATACATGGTTTACGAGGCCGTATCCAAGTCCATCATGCTATATGCGGCGCAAGTATGGGGTGGTAAGGAATGCGACACCGTGGAAAAACTGCTTAGATTCCATGTAAAAAGAGCATTCCGTCTTCCACCGAATACACTAACTGCATGATCATTTTAAAAACTGGGTTATTGCCTTTATATATTAAGTATGTCAACCCACCATCTGTCGCGAAAAGCGGTTCTAAATGCTATACAAACAAGAACAGGTTGATATGGAGAATGATTGGAAATAGCCGAAAATGTATGAACAGGCTAGGAGAAGATATTCAGAGGAAGCAGCTGGTTGTCTACGTAGGATAGTATACATACAGTGGACTCAATCACAATCTGGAGCACAACTATAATTTTAGTGCTTATCTTAGGATCGAAGAAATAGCGATAATACTAAAGGCCCCAAAGAGAAGACTTACTCGTCATATGCAACATATGCAATCTGGGGGAGAGGAAAAGTATTTTCCATTTCGTCGGGAGCTGTCCGATCCTGCGTAAACTAAGGAGGCAGTTATTTGGACTCAACGTACTGACCGAGGATCAAGTCAAGGTTCTACTCAATAAGGCTGATGCAAATGCACTACTAACAACAAATTCTGAGTGGAAACTTTTAAAAACAAAAAATTGTTTACTTTATTTTAAATATAGTAAAAACAGGTGAATTTTATCCTTTTATATTTTTTTTTACTTGTTATAAAATAGTTTGATTGGAAAAAAATAAACAAGGCAGACGGCAATGCCATGCAAAAATTATTTTTGTAAAATAAGGTATAATTTGTTTATGGAAAATAAATTTATCTATCTATTTAGTGGCTTGAAACGCAGGTATTACTAAATTTCATTGCAAATATGGGGGTTGTCCGGACTAGTAGAGAACAATTTTGAATTTTGCGATGATTTCGTAGTATCATTTAATTTTGTAACTAGAAGAATTAAATTGTTGTGGACAGAAACCATACAACACACAATACTTGTTTCTTTAATAAATTTTTTAATGCTCAACTTTTAAAACTTAACCGAAAAGGATTTACAATACACGAGTATATGATGCAAACAAGCATTTAATGTAATAGTGTAAATTTAATAAGATTAAAGCTCGCGACCACTTTGTGATTCGAGGCTTAACCAAATCAAAATTACCGTTACACAGTCGATAGTTTTTAGAAAATGGCGTGTTTCAAATTTCGAAAGATGGCACAACTTTTATTGTGGAGAATATATAAAATAAAATATAAGTAGATTTAAAAATATAATTGGTGACTTGGAAATACAATTCAATATAAGAAACAAAGTCGAAGGCACAAAAAGAAGAGTTTCGACTAAACTACCTTTTTATGAAAGCATTGAATCGACTTGGTAATTATTTAGAAAATGGCATCCACTCCCGATTTTGATGAAATTTTAACATGTGATAGAAGGCTGTTTTCTGACAATTTTGATACATATTTAAGATCGAGCTTGTCTAGTTTCGAAGAAAGAAGCCGTCAAAGTTTTCATACAAAACCTAACTTGTTACACTTTCAATTTCACCAAGAAATAAGCAATCGTGTTTTTAAATAAAAACAATTTTTTTTTATTACAAGCTACTTTCTTTAATACCTAACAGTATGCACGGATCGGATTTCAATGGTTTAGAAAATATTTACTGACAACAAAAAATGATATCGAACTTCTGAGATATAGTAAATGATAGATACGTATACAGCGACTTTAGCTCCAGGCGCCTGCCTGACAGTTGTTGACATACCCTTAACGGAGCGACGAAGTCGCATGAGCGGCTACACTGCCACGGAAAGCGAAGTTTATCAGATTAATGGCGCGAAGCGTCTCACTTAACCGCTGTTGGTTCCCACCTATCCTTCCATACTGTTAGGAGTAAAGAACGTAACTCTAAATCAAAAGAAAATCGCTTTTATTTAAAAACCTGAGTGGCAGGCGAATCTAAAATTCCAAGTTGTATTTTGTATGGGAATTTTAAAGGCTTACATCTTCGAAACTAGACAAGTCCGATCTTAAATATATTGTATTTTCGAAATTTTCAGAAAACATCCTTCTATCACATATTAAAATTCCATCAAAGTCGTGGGTGGATGTCATTTTTTAAATGATTACCATCGGCTTTATTACTATTATGTTAATTTTACGCGCCGCCGTGGACTTCGTACGAACGAAGGCAGGTTTATGTAAGTATTATGAGTCAAGTTATCATATTTTCACCTGAGACCAACGATGTATGTACATAGGTATATATATGCATGTTTCTTACCCTAAAGTCTTGGAAAAATGAATCAGTGCTGCAGTCAATGCTTGGCGATCAAACTGGGCCGCTTGGGGAGGTTCAGCTGGCGAAGACCGAAACACACCTAAATGGTGATCCCATCGAGTGTTCTGATAAGATGCTCCTTTAAGAAATAACATGTATTTATTGTATATATGTACATGGGAATAAAAAGAAATATATGCAAAGTCACTAACCGTTAGCACGTCTCTGTGAGGCAGCGCTACTTGAATTACTCCTTATATTTGTTTTACTATTAGATACTGCCTTGAACCGAGCAGGTACGACTTTAGCTGCTGAATCGCGAGCTTCAAACGTCATAACACATGAAGCTACAACTATAAATCCCCCAAAACCCATTACAATGGGGCCAACGTAGGATAGATTATTTAAATGAAAACCTTTTGTTTCATTTTTCACGCGAATTGTTGAATTTCCTCTCACTTCAGAGCCAATTGAAAGTTGATCTGCGTAGTATCCTAAATAATAATTCAATTTGAAATCAGTTATCACACGATGGTTTAAGACTTTTACCGACAGTTGCCATTCCCGCACCTAAAAGCATTAAAATCATTCCTAATATGAGTGCACGGCAGGCATGCCAAAGGCATTTTGATGACATTTTGCCGCGCACGACTTGTACATTCCAAGTGGCTCCGGAAGCGGGATGAGCTCGCCTTAATTTTCCTAAGGAATGTTTCCTTCGTGTCGTACATTGTGCAGATATCCTTGAGGGCATTACAAAATCTACACAGAATGCTTTCACAATTTAATACTCTCTAAGTTTTCATTTTAACGTGACATTTGTTTTTATTTTTAATTCTCTTCTTAATTTGAATTGCCTTATTGAAGCTTGCAGTATTTGCTTAATAAAAAAACAAAGTCCTTAAAACACGAATCCAAGCACTTTATTATTTTTTAGTGGTTTAAAGAGATACAACCGCAAACACAATTATTTATGTATTTCTCATCAATTTGCAGTTATTACCAACTTCTATTCCTACATGTACATACACATTTATGTTTTAAATCCTTGCCTTGTTTATAACCATATTTGTATCCATATCCACTAAAAAAAAATTATAAGTCAACACTACAGATTACTTGTAAAATAAATATTGTGTGTTAAGAGATACTTTTTCATCTGCAAAACCGGACAATTCTTACAAATCTATAAACCCACATCTGTTCTAACAAACTTTACAGAAGTGTCTGATTCTGATAACAATTTGTGGTGAAAACTTTTGCCACAGTCCAACTTCTCTCTGAGTTTTTTTTATTTTATAACTCAATAACTACATACACTTGTACATCCTACGAGTTGGTTGATATTCAACAGATTAGATTTCTCAAAAGGAATTGCCAATATTTGAGTCAAATCAGAGAAAATAATAGCAGATTTTCTCAGTTGCGGAAAGGAATGTTAAGTATTCATGGTTTTGGTTGTGCCGCTTAAGAAGTGCTTACTGCGGCATCTATTGCAGAGACTATGAACTACGAACATAACCTCCTATAATTATGGATAAGTGACACCCCACTCATTGGTGATTTCTTGGATGTTTCCCGAAATAATTTCCCGAACCGCGATTTCCCGAATTACAATTTACCGAAAAATAATTTCATAAAAGAAGAAATGAAAGCAAACTGTTTGCTGTGCTGCTTTGCTGTTATATAAACACAAATTACATATTATTTTTACTATTCAAATGTGCAATGACTAATTTTGAATCCGTTAAGTATGTCCATACATATGCGACTGATTATGATGATTTTATTTTGTATGAAGAGGGAGATATCAGCAGTATTTTTGCCATTTCTGACCTCTAAGGGGGCAGACAATTTTAGCATTCTTGATGACTTATCACCAATTGATTCATTTTAGCAATATATTTACAAACAACTGTTGTTCTTTCCTCAGAATAGAACAGAAACGTATGATTTGCCAGAGTATGCAACTCCAGGTCAACATTTTATTCACAATAGAAAAACAATTTTAGAAGTAAATTTTTTTCTTATCTTATACCTAAACCATTGAGTGACGCATTGAAATGACATCGAGAAAATCTGCCGCTGAGTGAGCTATGGCGCTATAAAAAGGTTTTTATATGTGGATACATTTTCCACGCTTATAATTCATGGTAGCGCAATATTTATTTATCTTTGACAAGTTCAGGTTCAAAACCTTCGCAAGTTCGGTAAAATAGGGCGTTCATATTTTACACATTTATAATACGGTTTGTGTATTCAGTAAAATATCCCATGAAGTTTCCCATATTCTCACTATTTTTTTAAGAACGCTGAAATAATTGAAAATTCGTTGACACTAAATAATAACAATTATAATTGTTCAATGGAGGGGAAGTTACCTTCTCCCTGTATACA
Source organism: Brachypalpus laphriformis (assembly GCA_945910035.1). Classification (NCBI taxonomy): domain Eukaryota; kingdom Metazoa; phylum Arthropoda; class Insecta; order Diptera; family Syrphidae; genus Brachypalpus; species Brachypalpus laphriformis. Next base: position 110,561,479 of record OX246756.1, read on the forward strand.
AAGGGAAGGGTGATACACGAAACTGTGATAACTACCGTTCGATCAACCTGATATCATACACCATTAAGATCAGTGAGCAGGGATTGTTTTTTATTATAATGTGACCAATGGGAAAAATAATACGGCTATCTGATGATCAGTGTAGTTTTGTCGCGGGTAAATCAGCCACAGATGCTATCGAAAGTATAAGGATCATAATGGAAAAACATCGTGATTACTTAAAGGATTTGCATATTGTATTGGTTGACTTTGAAAATGCATTCGACAGACAACCACGAGATCTGATATGAGTAGCGTTAATACATCTAGGGGTTGCAGAAACTTATCATGGACATGTACGAAAGAGCAAAGACAAGAGTAAGATTCCCCACTGGAGTAACCGAAGAGTTCACAATCAAAGTCGGGGTACACAAGGGAAGCGTCGTAATCCTTTGCTCTTTATTACAGTCCTTGACTGTCTGCTTGAAGGTAAATTGACGGACTCCAATGTACATCAATTATTCCTTGCTGACGATGGAGACATCATAAGTGAGGATCCTACATCCCTGCAACGAGCACTTCTTGTGTGGGTGGACGTTTTGGAGGGAAATAGGTATCGCATAAGTTCAAAAAAGACAGAGTGCTTGTGCTGCCCGTCCTCTGATCCACTCAGGCCTATTCCACAGATTTATTTGAATGGAACAGTGCTGCCCAAGTGCGAAAGTTAACATATCTGGAATCGTTGATCAATAGCAAAGCAACCTGTAATGACGACATCAATCATCGCGTAAGCGTAGGGTGGATGAAGTGGCAAGAAAATTACGCTATCTTCTGTTACCGATAAAAATTCCCCTTACACATCGCAGTTGTGTGTCCAGCGCCCACATACGGTTCACAATGCTGGACGATGTACAAAAAGTATGAGAGTAAATTAACGGCAGGTAAGATGAAGATGCTTCGCATGACAGCAGGAGTGACAAAGCTTGATCGAATAAGAAGTTCGAAAATTCGTGGAATCCTTTATGTCAAAGAAAACATCTTACGAAAGATAGAGCGCGACCGGCTCAGCTGGTATTGCCACATTCAATGAAGTGATCACTTGAACCCTGTTAAAAGGGCAATATCAATGAACGTTCCAAAGATATCGTTAAAGAAAGCAGTTCCAAAAAATCCTTACGATTACAATACGAAAAACCCTAGGATTCAATAATAATTACTAAGTCCAATCAGTTATGTGATTGAAAAAAAAACACCTTACTAAAAAAAGTCAAGCTTACTCTAACTGGAGAACCATTTGTGGTATTTGGGTGAGGAATTGGTGGGCTTGTCTTTCTTCGATAGATCAGTGACTAATAAAACTCACAAAAAAATGCAAGAAGCACTGCAAACGAAACCAGGCTCGAGAGCTGCACAAAAAAAAGCACGACCAAAACCATCATATATAAAAATGAACCTTGACAATTTCGTCACAACACACACCATCAAATTTTTTGAAAATCTAAAAACAGTAGATACTTACTTCAAGCAGTATCCAATCACCGAAAAAAAATGCAGAATATAAACAAAAATTAGTTAAAAAAAATATATATATAATTCTGAGTTGGTACCTGAATTGTGTTTTCATCAACATCCTTACAATCTTTGCCTGGATTTCCTTGCGTGAACACTTAATTAATTAAATGGGATAAGAATAACGTACTTCGACTATAATGAATTGAACTCAGTGAACATTATTGAATCGTAGGGTAACAAAGAAATATTCAAGTCTTAGCGACTTAAAGTAGTTAGTAAGTAACGAGTTTGACTTGGTTCTAAAGCTCAGACCTTATATAAAAAAAAATGATATAAACTTAAATTCACTTGAATATAAGGGAAATATCGCCATGTAAAAATACTAAAATATAAAGTAAGGAATAAAATGTAGTGTTTAAAACACTGCCAAAATGGAGCGGTGCTGAGAAAATTGATGATTTTTAAACTGTATATTTTCTGAAGTATCCAAAAACATTCAGCATTACTTTTAGGAAATCTTGTTCAGTTTAAAAGTTATAGCAAATTCAGTGATTTAAGTGGTTCAAAACCATAAAATAAGCTTTGAGCTACCTCTAAATAACTTTTTTTTTTTTTGCGTTTTAAGAAATTGTTATAAGTTTAAGAAGCCAAACATTCAGAAAGTCGTCGGGCACCAGAGTTATTCTACACTTTATAAATTGGACCTGAATTGGATACTGTACACTCTAGTGATGTGTCAACTTGAGTGCATAAACCGGTTCGAACTGAGTTACAGCTAAACCGAGTTAAACCGACTTACATTTATATTAAACCGAATTCGTAAAACCGATGGAACGAACCGAGTAATTAAATGCCGAAACCCCTTTCGGGTAGAGGTTAGAATATACCCGAGGTAAGCATGGTTGTCGTAAGAGGCGACTAAAATCCACCCACCGTATACCGAGTATGGTGTATACAAAATATGCAATGAATTTGATTTGAATATCCCAGGTGACAGTCCAGGTACACTGGAAAATCCATCCTCTTCAGAGGTCGGCTCTACGGATTGGGGGGAAAGCCATTTTTTGCGTTCATCTGACCATTTTAAAAAAGATACTAGGGTAGTTAGATCTCCACCATAAAAACGTGCGGAACTAGAAGTCCGGCGACAACGATAGTGTCGGCGCACGAACAACGGACTTCAGCGAAAATTCAAAGCCTTACGGACGAAAATATGGAACTCCGGACTACGTTAAGTAAAATGGAACTTCTCTGCGAAGACCTAAGAAAAGAATTAAATGTACTTAAAGCAGAAAATAAAGCATTTAAGGATATAGCGAAACCTCGTAATGAGTCTGCTGCGAGTTCAAACGTCCCCGATAACACTGATTATCAAACGGATGAAGAAAAACTAAGTCGGGAAACCAACTGGATTCTAAAAAAAACGACCAGTTAAGAAAGGAAAAGCTGGCTCTTTGCCCGAAATGGTAACGAGGCAAGAAAACACGCAAAATGAGCGAGAAGATAAAGAACAGCGTGACAAAATAAGCACATGTGCCAAAGAAAATCCACGAACTAAGGTACGACCACCGCCACCAATAAACATAATCAGAATTTCAGACTATAATAAACTGCATTCTATTCTTAAACTTCTGTTGCTATCCGATTTTGAAGTAACATCGCTCAACAACAACAAATGGAAAGTAAACGTGAAGGACTCAAACAGTTACCGCTTAGTATCTAATAAACTGAATACTGAAAATATTCAGTGGTATACTTACGAACATAAATCTGAAAGACCGATACGAGTCGTAGCTAGAGGACTTCATGCCTCATGCTTAAAGGAAGATGTTGTTCACGATTTGAAGAACAAAACTTTAAGACCGTCGATGCGGTAAATTTAATTAAACGGGAAAAACAAAAATTGGAAGGCGATGAAACGACGGTAAAGCGCGGGCTTCCTCTTTTTATGCTAACCTTTGATAAAGCTGAGAGTTTAGATAAGATTTACGAAATAAAAACAATTCTGAATGTCGTAGTCAAAATCGAACCCATGCGCAAGAATACAATGTTGATACCTCAGTACAAACAATGCCAAGGATTCAATCATACGCAAACGTATTGCCGAAAAGAACCGCGATGTGTGAAATGCACCGGAAATCACCCCTCCCAAGTTTGTGGAGTAAACAAACAACCCTCTGCAACATGTGCTAATTGTAAGGGAAAGCACCCGGCAAATTATAGAAGTTGTGAAGTAGCTAAACCCCTTAATATAAAATCAAAACTGCAAACTAAGCCAAAGCGTAAGATCGCATAGAAGAAAGTAGACAAACTGAAACTACCGGGTTGAGAGCGTAAAAAAGTGAGGGAAAAAATGACAACAGAGAAGTCCTCGACCTCTGTTCTTAAAAGAAACGTAGCTGAAAATTTAACATTGGAAAAGCCACCGGGTAATGACCCTCGGATAGCAGGAGTGCAGACTTACGCTCAGGTCGCGGCATCCGAAAAACCAAACAGCATTGCAATTTCGACGGACCCTGTCTCTAATGTTTTCTCAGTTATTCTCGAGAAATTTGAAGAACGAAGCAAAATAAAGAAAATTATTCTCGATAGGCTGGTTAAGCATGAAAATAATTCACGGAAAACGCGTATATTAACTAGAATATGAATGACAAACGAATGCTAAAAATATTTATTTGGAATGCAAACGGACTTTTGCAAAACTTGACGAACTGGAAATATTTATGCGTGAAAAAGATATTGATATTTGCTTAATTTCTGAAACCCACGTAAAAAACGAATTGCATTTAAATATAAAAGGCTATAATAATTACCACGCTTCCCACCCTTCGGGAAAGGCGAGAGGCGGATCATCCTTGTTTATTAAAGACTGCATCGAACAATCCGAAGACCTAAAGATAGAGCCTGAAACATTGCAACTGTGCACGATTCGAGTAAAAATAGTCAGCGTACTCTTAAAATCTCATCTATCTATTGTCCACCGCGTTCCGCGCTTGAGAAAAGTGATTTTACTAACTTGTTTGAATCGCTGAAACCTAATATCATTATTGGCGGCGATTTTAATGCAAAACACACGTTCTGGGGCTCATGATACAGCTCGAAAAAGGCAGAATGCTCTATGGGGTAGGTATGGAGTACAGTTGTGATTTCCATTTGTCGGGTAAACCGACTTACTGGCCAGCTGATACTTCGAAAATACCTGACCTGATCGATTTTTTCGTTGAGAAAGGAATATCTACCAACCACATACAAGTTAAAGAGAGCTTTGATCTGTCGTCTGATAATTCCCCAGTTATTTTGACATTGAGCGAAAAACTAGTCTATAACCTAGAGCCAGCGAGATTAATTGGTCGAAAAACTAACTGCGAAGGCTTTAGGAACGGAATTGAAGATAATGTTGAACTGAGCATTCCACTTACGACACCCTATGACCTCGAGGTTGAAGTTGATCGCTTCATTGAGATCGTACAGCCCGCCTCTTAGAATAATACTCCCAATCCAAGGAAAACGCCGGATAGATATGGTTTACGATATCCTCCGGAAATAAAAGAATTGGTTAAGGAAAAAAGAAAAGCGCATAAGAAATGGCAACAGAGTCGTACTCCGCAGCATACAACACACTTGAGTCGTCTGTGCAATTCGTTGAAGAAGACTATTAAGGATTTTAAGAATCGTGCAATAGGCTCTTACCTTAAAAGTTTAACAGCGAAAAAAGATTCCAATTGCACCAAAAAGCCCAAAGTCCCCGCTCCACCAATTAAATTAAATCAAAATGAATGGGCAAGGGAAGATAAAGAAAAAACGGACGTCTTTGCGGTCCACCTAAAAGAAACCTTTAAACCGTACGATAGTCAAGTGGATTACGACAACATCAATAAGCCCGATTTACCATCTGATGATTTAACACTCACAAGTGCAACGCTAAGGGAACTTAAACATGAAATCGAGAATCTAAAACCTAAGAAAGGTCCTGGTTATGATTTGATTACCGGAGAAATTCTCAAAATTTTACCTAGAAAAGCATTGATTAAGCTTCTCCATATTGTAAATGCTGCGCTCAGATTAAAATACGTGCCGAGCCAATGGAAATTTGCGGAAGTCATTATGGTTTTAAAACCAGGAAAATCGCCAAATGAGGTAAAATCGTTTAGACCAATTTCGCTTCTTCCAGTCATACCCAAAATTTTCGAGAAGATATTACTAAGGCGTCTACAACCGGTTATAGAAGAAAATAATCTTATCCCTGACCACCAGTTTGGGTTCAGAAGTAAGCATTCGACGATTGACCAGGTGCGTAATCGAGAAAGCACTTGAAGAAAAAAAGATTTGCTCAAGCGTACTTCGTGACGCCTCGCAAGCATTTAATAAGGTGTGGCATGATGGATTGAAATGCAAACTACAACAAGTTCTCCCTGTATGGCTTATACGAGATTCTAGAATCATATCTCGGGAATAGACGAAGAAATTTCGGCCAGCGTACCGCAAGGAAGCGTTCTTGGGCCGCTTCTCTATTTGTTATATACACGTGATATACCGAACAAAGATGGCACTATCCTTGCTACATTTGCCGATGACACCACTATCCTAGCAGTAGGCAAAACAATCGAAGAAACCACTGCAAAACTGCACTGAATAATGTAAATGAATGGACGAGGGACTGGCGGATCGCCCTCAACGAATCTAAACCTGTTCACCTGTCCCATATCCATTTCACTTCCCACAGAATTGCTTAGGAAAGAATGTTTCTAGTTGTTATTTCAAGAAATCAGTGTAACTTTGAATTCCAATTTTATTTTGCTAATTGCTGATTGTTAATGATGTAAATTCAATTCTTGGAATATTTTGAAACCTAATTTTGCTGATCAATAATAAATTGTACTTAGTCGTAAGAATATTGTAAATCCAAATTTATAAAAGAATATGCCAAGCAAATAAAGTTGTTCAGTTGTTATCGAAATCGGAAGTGAATAGTTGTTTTTCTTAATTCGCTCGTAACGCGACGCGATAACTGGCGCCCGAGCAGCTTGAAGAAGGCTGAAGTAAAAGACCCGAGCAAGTAAAAGTAATTAAACTGGTGTGAGATCGTAAGCAGTTAAGTGTGTAAAATTATATTAACTGTTATATAAAATTCAAAGTGATACGAGTCGTCTACATAGAAACATGACTCATTGAACAAAAATACCCTTAAAAGTGAATCTACTTAGAATAGTAGAAACGTGTGAAGTGGTTTCTAATAATATAGGTCGTCAACATAAGAACACGACCATCGTAGAGCAAAATACTCTACTAAATCCAGAAAAAAAGACTTGGAGTTAAAAATAAAACGTAAAAGGAGGTATAATCGCTTGAAAGGTGCATTAATCCAGTACTTAATTAGACCTATCGTTCACATAAGAACACGATAAAAGTGCAACGAAAACCCGATTCAACTGTAACCAGGAGCATCCAACAGTGGCGCAATCCATTCCCAAGTAAGTAGACGCAAAAAAGGACAACACGGACCACCCGACAGGACTCATTAAAATGCTGGCAGCTGTATTTATACTGTAAGCTGTAAAAAAAAAGGTTATTTATTAGAAATTATATTTTATCTCTATCAAACGAGAAAATTCATTGGAAATTATATTTTATCTCTATCAAACGAGAAGATTTGTTAAAGATTTTATTATCAAACGAAAAAATTTATTAAAAATTCTATTTTACCTCTATCAAACGAGAAGACTGATAAGCAAGGAAGATAACATTATAGTAAAGTTAAATTAGCAATATAAATTATAAAACTAATAGTTTTAAGTTAAAGTCAATTGTGTAATTTTTTGAAAACCCCAAATATTAAATCCTTTTTTAAAAAAACAACCCAATACAATGCAGCACATTCAAGAAGTAATTAAACAATTAACAGGTGCAGTTAATGCCCAAATTGAGCAAATTAAGCTTATCAACAATCGCTTACAACAATTAGAATGCAGGGTTAGTCCCCCCAAACCATAACACATACTCTTGCGACTCCAAAAACTGAACAAGATCTAACCGACATCAAGAAAATACCTGACTGCGTCAGAGATCTACAGGTTTTTTATGGTAATGCGGTACAGTACATTTCATGGATCAACAATGTGGAGTCCATATTGAAGGATTACGAGATTGTTAGGAAAAAGCCCATATATAGGGCCATATTGCAACATATTCGCCAAAAAGTAAGAGGCCCCACCGATGCCGCCCTAATATCTTACAATATTTTTGACGAAGACTGGTCCGCAATAAAAAAATGTTTATCACTACACTATGCGGATAAACGTGATGTCCGTATCTTAGAGCATGAACTCAATAATATGATTCAAGCTAATCAAAGCATTGACGAATTCTATGCAAAAATTAATCACCAACTGTCCCTTCTTATCAATAAAATTAAAACTGAGGAATATTCTCAGGAAACAATAAAGGCCTTAACGGAAAACTACAGAAACAGAGCATTAAATATTTTCATAAGAGGTCTCAACGGAGATGTCTCTAGAATGCTAGTAATACAGAAACCCCAAACACTTCCTGAGGCCTATACCTCATGTTTGGAGTTTCAGAATTTGAACTTCAGAAATGTCTCTATTCATAAGAGAGATATAGATAACACGGTTACTGCACCAATAAATCAAATGTTTTCTTCGAAATACCAAAAAGGAGCAGTGGCACCACACAAGCCAATTACGCCGCAAGAGCGAAATCAAATATATAATATCCCCCGTTATACCCAGCCAAGGCCCACCTGAAATAGCACGCCGCCCCACAGGCCAACAAATCCGAAGCCCCCTCAGCCAATGGAAATAGATCAATCAACTCAAACGCGACAAGTAAATTACATGAATCGACCGGCAAATAGCCTTCCGCCGCGAAGATATAATAATTCAAAGAACTTACCGCGGAAACAACAACGCCTCTTTGCAACCGATATCATAGAAGAATCAGGAGAGAGTCAAGAGGATCAATTAAATGAAGAGTACTTCCACGCCTACGAAGATTCAAGCAACGAGGAGGGAAATGCTGAAGATTGTGCTGAGTTAAATTTTATAACGAAAGCCTCTCTAGCGTACCATGCTTAGAGTATGTTACCAGAGATGGAGAATCATTAAAATTCTTGATAGATACTGTTGCTGATAAAAACTTCATGTCTGATACAATTGCAACAAACAGTAAACCAATAACTACACGATTTAAAATACAATCCGCAGGTGGACAACTTGAAATAACTCATAAAATCACCGGTCTATTCTTCAAAAGCATAGGGAATAACACCTTAATTGATTTTTTTGTTCTACCAGGGTAAACTTCATTCGACGGAATCATAGGCGATGACACTCTTAAGGAATTAGAAGCTATCATCGATAGGAAGAATAATATATTAATTATAAGTCCTAATCTTATGCAAAAAGAATCAAAACAGGTAAATAATATTCAAGTTAATTCTGGTGTAGATCCCGAAATACAAAAAAAATTCTTATTAAACACAAAAAACTTTTTGGAACTATAGACACAAGTCCGCGCAGAAATCAGAACCACATCTTCTGAGTCAATTTGCACCAAATCTTACCCTTATCCTGCTAACTTAAGGGCAGAAGTCAGACTCGTCATTGATTTCAAACGACTGAATGCAATAACGATACCAGATGCTTACCCGATTCCTGATATAACAAACACGTTAGCAAGCTTAGGAGAATGTAAATATTTTACAACGGTTGATCTTACATCTGGCTTTCACCAGATCAAAATGAAAGATAGCGATATGGTATTCCCAAAACGTCTTTTTCAACAGCAAATGGCAAATATGAATTCACTCGATTGCCATCGGCCTGAAAAATGCGCCCGCTATTTTTCAACGCATGATTAGTGACGTTTTAAAACCCCTCATAGGAAAAACATGCAACGTCTATATAGACGATATAATCGTCTTCGGGAAAAACAAGGCTGAGCATATTAAAAATCTTGATGAAGTGCTTTTATTGCTGGAAAAAGATAACTTAAGGGTTAATCCAGAGAAATCTAAATTTTAAGATCCAAAGTAGACTTCCTAGGATACATAATTACTCAAGAAGGAATTCGTGCACACCCCCAATAAATTGCTGCAATCCAGAGAATTCCACCACCTCAAAATCTTAAAGACTTAAAAAGCTTCCTAGGTCTAGCATCTTACTACCGGAAGTTTATTAAAGACTTTGCTAAAATAAAATAATTTGGGATTAAATGCCCAAATAAAGGCAAATCAATCAAGGAAAACAGAAGTGCACCTTGATGATCAAGCCTTGAAAGCATTTAAAAATCTGAAAGAAATGCTTATGTCATCAGACATTCTAGTCTTCCCAAATTTTGACATGCCATTTATTCTCACAACCGACGCCTCTAACCTTGCCATTGGAGCCGTCCTATCACACGGAAAGATGAGCAAAGATAAACCTGTGACATTCATATCAAAAAACAGAGGAAAGCTATTCGACAATCGAAAAGGAAATGCTAGCAATAGTATGGTCCCTCGACAAGCTTAGGACATACATTTACGGAGCTAAAAGCATAAAAATTCTTACAGACCATCAGCCGTTGACCTTCGCCTTGAGCAATCGAAACAACAACACAAAGCTCAAAAGATGGAAGGCAAAAATCGAAGAATTTAATTATTCCCTAATCTACAAGCCCGGTAAAACAAACGTGGTCGCTGACGCTCTTTCGGGACTTCCTGTCGAACTTTACATCTTAACATCATCCTCTGGTACCCAACACAGTGCTGAAGAAGATAGCAGTGACCATATTCCACACTGCAAAGCCCCTCTGAATGTTTTCAAAAACCAACACATTTTCTCTGAAGGCAAGAACATGATTTGTCACGAAGAACCGCATTCGAAATATCATAGACACTACATTAAAATGCAGACTTTTTATACTAATAGCTTGACAACTATATTAAGAGATAAACTTAACCCAAGCATCTTAAACGGTATTAAGATCCCGGAAAGGCATATTCCACTACTACAAGAAATTTACAAAAATTCTTTTAGTCACTATAAAATAAAAATCACACAGAGAGTAGTCACAGATATTAATAACGAAGAAAACAAATCTACTACACCATTGCCACCCCTAAATATTGAATTCAAAAGCGCAGCTGGGGTCAAACGAGGCAGTATTATTATAATGTATTATACCATATTCTCTGACAACATTGTGGAGAACTTGAAACGATTAGTAGGTGTTGAGATGGGCGACATAAAAATTAACTTTCTATTCTATACTGACGATATTGTCAATCTCAGGCAGCGTTGCCGCTATGCGGCTTTAGTCGCAATTCGACCCTGTTTCGAAGCAAAGAGGCTATGATCCGACTTTGAAAAAAACACCTCTTATTGACCATTTTTATTTATTTTTTGGAAAATTTTTGAAACTTTTTCGTACAAAAAGTATTTTTCAATACAAGCTTTGATGTTCGTTTCTAAGTTTTTTAATTCAATGAATATGGAGTTCTAATCAGCTGGTCAAACGGTAGTGCATGCGATCATATGAAAACACAAGCGTTTTCACTCAGCTGAGGCCTACCAACTCCTACTCTCAACGTCCACGCGGTGACAGCCGGGTGCCTAGTACCTTAATCCAAGAAATGGGTAACCAACCCCGTTTGGCGGATTCTTGGTGGCAGCAGATGAGAGAGGGGGGGAAGAGTGCTTTTCTCACTAGAGCACTTCTTCCTGTTCCAGACGGCAGCGGACGAATTCCCTAGACGGAGTCAACAGTGGCGTCTATAGTTCCAGTTAGGTTGAACTTAGTGAATACCTTGCGCGAGCTGCTTCGACGTGTTCGGGTCACAGGTCGGTAAGGAATTTCCAATGTTGGTCAGGACATTGGAATAGAGATGGTGGCGGAGGAGCCCTTAATGGGCCAACGGCAGCGCTCATACTCCCGTAGTGGACTACTGGCACCGGTGTACCCGGCCCCTCGTCCTAGGGGAATAATTAAGGAACTGGCCCTCCAGGTTGGGGGTTGTGCCGTCGGGGTAACTCCCTACCACGTAAAAAGCGCATGGTTCCGAAACAACCAAAAGCCTCGGATAAGGATGATTCAACTAATGACGACCCCAGCAAACGAAATAAGGACAACGACCTTCGGATCTGTACGTGGAATGTTCTGTCCCTTTACAGACCACGTGCAGCCGAACAACTAGCAGAGGCCCTAGACTGCTATAAAGCAGATATTACCGCCATCCAGGAAGTGTGATGGGATGGGCCGGGCAAAAAGAGGATGAAAAACTGTGACATCTACTACGGTGATTGCTACAGAGGCAACAGGCAACGCTTATTCGGATGCGGATTTGTCATACGCGGCAGACTTAGGCAAGAAGTCTTAAGCTTCCGACACGTGAGCGAGCGTGTTATGACTATCCGGATCAAGGCTAAATTCGCTAACATAAGCCTAATATGTGTTCATGCCCCCACAGAAGAAAAGGACCCTGCCACCAAAGAGTGTTTCTACGAGCTCCTCGACAAAACATACGAGCAATGTCCTAAATACGACGTTAAAATCGTATTGGGCGATTTTAACGCCAAAATAGGAAAGGAGGATGTCTTTGGTAGGGCAGTCGGTAAGCATAGCCTACACGACACCACGTCTGATAACGGACTAAGGCTAATTGATTTCGCTGTGGAGCGAAATGTCACCATAGCAAGCACATGGTTTCCTCATCTCGATATTCATAAGCAGACATGACGGTCCAATGATCATGTAACGATCAACTAAATTGATCATATTGCGATCGACGCAAGGCATGCCTCCAGTATTCTGGATGTCCGGACCTTCCGAGCGGCCAACATAGACTCGGATTATTACCTTGTTGTAGCCAAGGTACGAATGCGGATATCCCAATCTGAGCAACGAAGAAGAATTACTGTGAGAAAATTTAACGTCGAAAAGCTACAATCGCAAGAGACCGCCAGACTCTTCGCTGAACGCGAATCCCGAAATTTCTCAATCACCCCTTTGCCGCCAGCATCAAGTACCGAAGACCAGTGGCAACGCTGCCAACATGCCATCAGAAACGCCGCGACTGATGTGCTGGGTCTCGCTCGCCCACCACCGCGAAACCCCTGGTTTGACGAAGAATGCCGGCGAGTGCATGTAGCAAAACAAGAGGCATACAAAGCGGCGCTGCAGCGAAAGACGAGAGCTGCTCGTGAGCTCTACGAGCAAAAGAGGCGGGAAGAACATCGGCTTCTCCAAAAGAAGAAGAAAGAGCATGAGAAGCGTGCGTTTGAGCATATCGAGAGCCTATACTCCAGGAACAATGTACGGAAGTTTTACCAAAAGGTAAAAAGAACGTGTCAGAGAAGTAATACCCGTACAGAAACCTGTAGAGATGAAAATGGAAACCTCGTAGTAGAATCACAGTCGGTGCTGAGAATATGGAAAAACTACTTCTGCAGACTGTATAACGGCGACGAAGACCAACATCCCGCTGTCAGGCAGAATGAACCATTCAACATAGACGATGATAGTCAAAATTTCCGTCCACCTGACCAAAACGAAGTGAGGTTAGCAATATCCAAACTAAAATCGAACAAGGCTGCTGGACCTGACGGCTTACCGGCCGAACTTTTCAAGGCAGCTGGTGATGAATTGGTAGAGTGCATACACCAACTCATTTCTAATATTTGGTCAGACGAGTGTATGCCTGATGAATGGAATCTCAGCATCGTTTGCCCGATCCACAAGAAAGGAGACCCCCTCAACTGCGCCAATTATAGAGGCATCAGTCTCCTCAACATCGCATACAAGATCTTTTCTGCGATATTGTGTGAACGCCTGAAACCTTTTATCAACAGCCTGATTGGACCCTATCAGTGCGGTTTCAGGCCAGGAAAGTCCACCATCGATCAAATCTTCACACTTCCGCAGATCCTGGAGAAAACCCAAGAATTCCAAATCGATACTCACCACCTCTTTATCGATTTCAAGGCCGCCTATGACAGCATCTATAGAGAAGAGGTTCATAGAGCCATGTCTAGTTTTGACATCCCTGCCAAACTTGTCCGTCTGTGCAGGCTGACGATGGATAACGCTCGCTGCTCCATCAAGGTCGGTAATGACCTCACCGAGACCTTTGATGTCAAAAAAGGCTTTAGACAAGGTGACGCGCTGTCATGTGACTTCTTCAATATTGTACTTGAACGGATTGTGCGGAACTCACAAGCCAACACCGGAGGCACAACCTATTACAAGTCTGTACAACTGCTTGCATACGCCGACGATATAGACATTATCGGAAGATCTCAGCGGGCTGTCACCGGTGCTTTTGCAAGCATTGAGGCGGAAGCGGCCAAAATGGGTTTAGCGATAAACGAGGGCAAAACCAAGTATATGCTGTCAACTAGAAGGGAAAACCAACACCGACGAATTGGACAAAACGTCACCGTGGGCAGCTATAACTTCGAGGTAGTAAGGGACTTTGTCTACCTTGGCTCTGCTATAAACTCGAAAAACAAAATCAGCGCAGAAATCAATCGAAGAATAACTCTTGCCAATCGCAGTTTTTTTGGGCTTATAAGGCAATTCAACAGTAAAGCCCTATCTCGAACAACTAAGGAGACTCTATATAAGACCTTGATCATCCCAGTCCTACTTTACGGCGCTGAAACATGGACTTTATTAAAAGAGGATGAAGATATCCTTGGTCGCTTCGAGAGAAAAATTCTTCGTAAAATTTTCGGTCCCGTTTGCGTTGACGGGTTTTGGAGGAGAAGATTCAATCACGAACTATACGAGCTGTACAGCGACATCGACCTAGTCAAAAAACTGCGTATTGGACGTCTGAGATGGCTAGGAGATGTAGAGCGAATGGACACCAACGCTCCGGCCCGCAGAGTCTTCGAATCTAATCCCGAGGGACGACGCAGTAGAGGGAATCATCGCCGTAGGTGGCGCGCACAAGTTCAAGGGGACCTCGACCAACTTGGAGTGCGCAACTGGAGGCAATTAGCTAAAGACCGAGCTAAATGGAGAGGCTTGTTGGTTGAGGCCCAGGTTCACCCCGAACTGTAGCGCCACCTAAGTAAGTAAGTAAGGAGTTCTAATAAGAGAACAGCAGCAAGCAGCTCGTTTTATGAGCCACTCAAAACATTCACTGCCTTCACACACATTCACATTCATTCCAAGAAATGATTAGCTATTTTCACACTTCATCCTGAAAATTGTACACTTATTCAGTACTAGCTACTTGAAACCATTCCAAGGCTCTTGAATCACTTATACATTTGTGAATACTCTGATTAAGTGAATACTTTCAGTGCGAGCCTACTACGCATTCAAATATGCATGAGTGTCGATTCATACTGGCTTGTCGATTCCCTTTCATTGGCCTCAGTAACCGAGTGATCCAAAATGGGCAGGCCTGCCGATATTTTCTGAGGTCAAATAGGCGAACCTCACAGGCGGATCAGTAGAAACGCGGTGAAGTGGGAGGGTTATGATCCCTTGTTTTCGAATCATAACCTCGCTGATAAAAGAAAGAAGAAGAAGAAGAAGAAGAAGCATACTGGCAACTCTGTTCAAGTGACAAGTAGTGTCTAACCAATTGGGCCCATTCATAAATGCAAGTTTTGCAAAGCAAACACAATACAAAGCAGGAAAAGCTGCACTACATTTATGAATTCTCCGATTCGCAGTGATGCCAATCCGTGCATTTCTGAACTCTCTGCTTAGCAAAGATTGCGCAATATTGCATTTATGAATGGGCCCATTGTGTGAAAAAAAAAAACAAATAAATTCTTAAAAGCGATCTACACGAAAAATAACCACTATACACCACTGGGAAGAGCTTCCTCTCCTGCCCGAAAGCAAATTGGAGTTCTCATCGCGGCTATCTGGAAGATGTAAAAGGTGAATCGCTTTATTTTTCCTCTTTCCTTCCATACAATTTCGTGAGAACTATGCAAAGCAAAGTGAAAGCTCCTCCACAAAACGATTCTAAGTCAATCTGGTTAAAAACTTTTTAAATGATTGAAGATTGGTGATTGAATTGAAATTGAAGTAAAAAGTATGAAAAAGTTGTGCTTAAATGTATGAAATACTACTGAATCATTCCAGTTGAATGAAAAAGCTTTACTCAGGGAAAAACATCTTCCCATCCATCGCAACTCATTTTCGACTGAGAAAAAAAGTTAAAGTGGTTCCAAGTCACTTTGTGTTGTTGTACTCCGTATTAAATCTTACTTCACTGAGAAGTGACGTTTGACCAAAACACACCAAATAGTATATACATACAAAAAAGCTCTTGATCTTTGGCGCAAAATAATTGTGGGAATTGTGGAACCCGGGTAAAAGTGGAACGAGAGAAGAGCTTTTAAAGCTCCAAACTCATCATGTGCACAAAACTCCCGCCAAGCTCTACCATCAAAACGCCTAAGAACACACTGCATAATTTTATAACAAACCTCAGATTAGTGTTCAAAAATCGCGCCCAGTGTGGTGAAACAACACCCTATTCTCACTAGAGAACATAAATTTCGATGGCGTCGTCTTATCCTTCAACACAATAGCTACGACTTCTTCCGCTACTATCACAACCGTCGCGGGAACCAACAATTCCATGACAGTAGTAGTTACTAGCTCAATTACATCTCCAATCATTACAACCCCATCATTACTGATCGTTTTAACATCCACCACCCCCTTACGTGACTGCACACCTCGTCGTGGTGTAAGGGCCTAGTAAAGGTCAAAGATTCTCGGGTATTAGTCTTCCCCAGATGAGATTTAAAGCTAAGCTGCAGTCGACCCCATACCTTCCTCTCATATCCTTTCCCTTCCCTCCGGTGGGCTGGATCAAGGTGTCATACGACCCGTGCCGAGGATCAACCTGGCTGGGAGCCCATCCCAAAAATAGCTCAGTCGCGAACGGAGTATTCGGAAACCTGGCGACATCCGAATTAACCAGCCTTATCTGTATACTGCGGATCTCTGTACAGACGGACATTCCCTTCTCCGCTACTCGTGGGAACACATTATGAATAATAAACAAACAAAAAAAACAAACAAAATAAATAAAAACAGAGACCGGTACTCCTTTAAAACCGGCCGGTAGTACATTACCAAGCTGTCTACCGTAACAGCTCCTGAAGTGCGGGATGGTAAGACGATTGTGACTGGTCCAACTACCTCCAAAAGCCGCGTGGAGCCTAAAGGTAGGAATACCACCCCACAGTCCATTAGGGACACTTCGGGACCGAGTCGTAGCGCAAGCTTGCGGCATATCGCTCCCTCAAAACAGACGTATAAAGATCGCCGTAAAGCCAGCAGGATTCTCCAGCACTTCGGAAATGTTCCGGAGTGCAAGAGAACGGAAAAAATCAAAGCCATGATGGAATGGGCCATCAAAATCGCCGTCAACGAAGCAGCTGGGACTAGCGGAGACTTAACGACGAAACGGAATAGATCGTTGGAGGAACCCGTTTCGGATTCCAAAAGGGTCAAGGTGCATAACACCAGCACTTCCTCCAAGCCCACCAACACCATATCTAAGTCCTACAGCGAGGTCTTTAAAGACAAGATCGTGCTGGCGGTGGTTGACAGAAGCGATCCTGACGGTACGATCGCTCCTGAAAAATGGCGCATAATACCGGCTAAACTCCCCACAGTTTTTGTGGAAATCATGCAGGAGTACCCTGGTCCTCCTCCTATTTGCCGCGACGGTGGATGGCATCAAGGCCATGTCAAGCTGATCGCTTGCGCCGATCAAAGGTCGTACGATATGTACAAGGCGACCATAATGAAATTGGGTGAGGTATGGCCAGGTGCAAAGCTCGAGGTCGTTGCGAGGGTAGATATCCCGAGTAGACCGAGAACTCACGCCTGGATCCCAGCTGAGCCCTCCGACCCGGATGTGATCCTCAACATCATCCGTCTTAGCAATCCGGTGTTACCAACGCCAAGCTGGATGAGCAAAAAGGCTTTTATAGGTGCGCCCTCATAGTGGTTAATAAAGAATCCCTTGCTTCTTTGGCGAAGACTGAAGGTGTGATCTTCTATAGTTTCAATCCAATTACCTTAAAAATATATGAAAAGGACGAAGAGTCTGACTCGGGCAAATTCCCCAATTCCCTCTCTACATCACCTCTTGTCAGACATGGAGACGGATGACTGCTTTAACAAAATTCTAACATATCTCGCCCACGGAAATATAGACTCTTTTTTTGGGTATAACCTGGAAAGATTGATCGCAGATGCATGCAATATTGGTAATGAACCAACATTCATTACCAAAAATTGGCAAGAAGTGCCTTGCCCCTTGTCTCTGACAACATCCTTCAAAGGATAAATAACTGGAAGGTATCAAGTGAACATTCCTTCTCAGACCATCGATATCTTCAATTTAGCCTGAATATCGACCCTTAGGCCCCAAAGTCTTTAGAAATTATCGAAAAACTGAATTAGTTACCTCGATTCCCTCTAGGACCCCTCACAATACCCAAGAATTAGATCGCATGGTTTAGGATCTTACCTCAGCCCTTAATAAAGCGATGTCTTCCTCCTGCCCTATAGTACGGCCCAGGGGTAAGAAAAAGCCTCATTGGTGGAATGCAGATTTAGGTTCTTTAAGAACTAATTGTAGAGAACTCTTCAACAATGCCAAAAGCACGAAGGATGCAACAGACTTGGTCTTGTACAAAGCATCTCTAACTATCTACAAAAAAGAACTGGGAAAGGCTACACACAATTCTTGGAGACTCTTTTGTGGCAAAATAGAAGAGGTCTCTGAGGC
This sequence comes from Brachypalpus laphriformis, assembly GCA_945910035.1. Classification (NCBI taxonomy): domain Eukaryota; kingdom Metazoa; phylum Arthropoda; class Insecta; order Diptera; family Syrphidae; genus Brachypalpus; species Brachypalpus laphriformis. The sequence continues at coordinate 110,579,753 of OX246756.1, forward strand.
ATCTAGACTAAGAAAAATCCTCTCCACAAATCCAATAATGCCCAGTTATCTCAAGAAATTAGATGGGACTTAGACGACTTCTAGCGAAGATTCGCTAAATCTACTACTTGACACTCATTTCCCAGGTAGCTCCCAAGTTGTCAGCAACATTGTCTCTAATGGACCAGCTGCAAATTTAAACAACTCTTCTAACTTAATTACACAGAACAAACTCCGCGGGGCGATACACAGCTTCAAGCCATACAAATCCGCAGGACCGGACGGCATAATACTAGCCGAACTACAGAAGTCGTCGGACCTTATCTTGCAGGTGCTGGAAACAATTCTTAAAAGCTGTATAGATCTGGTCCATATACCAAAAGTATGGAGAGAAGTCAAAGTAGTTTTCATACCCAAAGCTGGCAAATGTTCTCACATAAGTCCGAAAGATCTTAGATCCATTAGTCTATCATCATTTCTTCTAAAAACATTAGAACGATTGATTGATATCCACTTACGCAACAGTATTGATACCAAACTTCTGTCAGCGGTCCAACATGCCTATTGCAAAGGTAAATCAGTTGAGACGGCATTACACTCGTTGGTTCGTAACATTGAGTACTCCCTGTTTCAGAAGGAATATACAATGGTAGCCTACTTAGATATAGAGACTGCTTTTAACAATGTCAATGCATCAGCAATTGCAGATGCACTCTCGGACCTGAAGGTAGATAACTATGCGAATTGATCAATTTACTGCTTAATGGTCGGATTATCAAATCAGAGCTAGGTGGGACGTCTTCTAGAAGATCTGTCAGTAGAGGCACTCCGCAAGGTGGTGTTCTATCTCCTCTCCTTTGGAATTTGATGGTTAATGAACTATTGACAATACTGGATGGTGAGGGATGCACGGTGATTGCTTATGCAGATGATGTTGCTATAGGAAAGCACCTTAATACTCTAAAAGAACTGCTACAAAACGCTTTAAACAAGTTAACCAGATGGGCGGCTCGGTGTGGGTTGAGTGTAAACCCACATAAAACTGAACTGGTACTCTTCTCAAAGAAATATAAAATTCCGTTCATCGATCCTCCCTCTCTTAATGGTATCAGGGTCTTAATGGTAATGGGTCTTATCCTGGATAGGAAACTAAGCTGGAAACCTAACATTCAAGAAAGAGTCAAGAAAGCTACAGTAGCACTTTTCTCTTGCAAAAAAGCTATTGGAAATAAATGGGGTTTACAGCCTCGAATAACTTACTAGCTATACATCTCGGTCATTAGACCGATACTCACATACGGGGTGATTGTTTGGTGGACGGCCTTAGAAAAAGCTATAAATCGCGACTATCTAAGCGAAGTCCAGCGTATAGCTTGTCTGTGCATAAGCAGAGCACTGCGTACAACTCCCTCTGTGGCGCTAGATATTATGCTTCATCTGTTACCCCTTGATATATTTAGCAAGCAAATGGCAGCGAATGCAGCCGTTCGCCTTAAAGCTACCCAACAGTGGTCAAGGAAAGAATTTGGCCACGCCTCGATTCAGAATAAATTCACAATCTCTCCCGAAAACACGGACTACACCATCCCTCGTCTAAACTTTGACAAGAACTTCCTTGTCACCATCCCGTCCAGATCACTCTGGAATGAAGAGGCTTTCATAGAAGACGACTCGATCCACTTCTAGACTTACGGCTTGAAAACGAAAGACGGTGTTGGTGGAGGTGTTTTTTCTGACAGGCTTAATCTTGAGCTCTCCTTCCGTCTACCAGATTATTGTAGCGTGTTCCTTAATGGTGATTAAGGGGGTCTTATCTTGGCTAAAGAAAAACGTGATATCCGCCAAGCATATCCGCATCTTTTCAGATAGCCAAGCTGCAATCAAATCCTTTGAATCGATCTCTATAAATTCAGTAGTAGCCCTAGACTGCCATTCGTCTCTTGCGGAGATGTCGGAGCAGTTTAACATTCACCTCTGTTGGGTGCCGGGGCATAGGGACATTCCGCGGAATTGTAAGGCTGACGAACTCGCCAAATTAGGAACAATTGTACCCATCCTTCCAGATAAGGATAATTTAGGTATACCAATCGCTACTTGTAAACTTAAATTGAAGCTAGATGCAATTGAAAGAACAAATCTTAGGTGGACAAGTGGTACAACATGTTTAGCGACACTCCCAAAAAAAAGACTGATTATGATCCCCCAATTATTATTTCCAATTCCCAAATTTAACAAAAGTCGGACAAGATGAACGATATGACAGAACTAAAAGAGACGATGAAACAACTAATTAGCCAGATGACTTATATAATTTATTTATATCTTTATCTACTCATGTGTTCTTATTTATTTATTATTTCTTTATTATTTCTTTATTATTTATTTATTATTTATTTATTATTCATTTATTATTTATTATTTATTATTTATTATTTATTATTTATTATTTATTATTTATTATTTATTATTTATTATTTATTATTTATTATTTATTATTTATTATTTATTATTTATTATTTATTATTTATTATTTATTATTTATTATTTATTATTTATTATTTATTATTTATTATTTATTATTTATTATTTATTATTTATTATTTATTATTTATTATTTATTATTTATTATTTATTATTTATTATTTATTATTTATTATTTATTATTTATTATTTATTATTTATTATTTATTATTTATTATTTATTATTTATTATTTATTATTTATTATTTATTATTTATTATTTATTATTTATTATTTATTATTTATTATTTATTATTTATTATTTATTATTTATTATTTATTATTTATTATTTATTATTTATTATTTATTATTTATTATTTATTATTTATTATTTATTATTTATTATTTATTATTTATTATTTATTATTTATTATTTATTATTTATTATTTATTATTTATTATTTATTATTTATTATTTATTATTTATTATTTATTATTTATTATTTATTATTTATTATTTATTATTAATTATTAATTATTTATTATTTATTATTTATTATTTATTATTTATTATTTATTATTTATTATTTATTATTTATTATTTATTATTTATTATTTATTATTTATTATTTATTATTTATTATTTATTATTTATTATTTATTATTTATTATTTATTATTTATTATTTATTATTTATTATTTATTATTTATCATTTATTATTTATTATTTATTATTTATTATTTATTATTTATTTATTATTATTTATTATTCATTATTTATTATTTATTTATTTATGTATTCATTTATTTACTTAGTTTTTTGACTATTTAATTGTTAATTTTTGTTGTTTATTTATTTTGTTAATTCATGTCACATATTTATATATTTATTATTACATTTACGTCTTTACATTATATTTATATATGCATATATAAATATTTGTTTTCTTTTTTTTTATACAGTCGAGAACGAATACGTGCACAACGTCCGGGCATCGATTTGTTGTGCACTTATCCGGTCTGTGCACTTATCCATAAAATCACGAAAATTTAACCAGCTCAAGTGGTGCTTCAATTGTTGTTCACCAGTTCACGGGGAAAACAAAACGCGCCTATTATATCCAAAATAACATTAATACATACTACTATGTACTAGCGGCGCGCCGTGGCGTAATTGGTTACTCATGTAAATCACATCTCTGTACTCGGAATATTGTAAATTGTGCAATAACATACTGTAATTTTAAACGAAATAAAAAAAGATATCTATCTAATATAATGAACATCATTACCTTGTTAGTAACGAAACTCAATGGACCGCAAATATAATTTGCTTAAGATCGTAATATGGAATGCCAACGGATTACTTCAACACCAACTAGAATTAAAACAATTCATCAAGGGCAAGAATGTTGACGCGTTATTAATATCAGGGACGCACTTTACAGACTTAAACATCCCTGGCAAACCACCCCGACGGCACAGCGCATGGAGGCACGGCGATTATCATCAGAGACCGAATAAAGTCGACTGAACTTCAACAATACAAGACGGAACACATTCAATCTACAACAATACAACCGGAGGACAACAATGGTCCATTACTACTTGCCGCCCTTTACTGCCCACCCAAACACATGATCAGCACAAGAGAATTTGATACTTACTTAAAGACTTTAGGACAAAGAAAATGCCAAACATACGGATTGGGGATCCAGACAAAAAACCAAGAAAGGAACTAATCTGCCAAGCGCCCTCAAAACTAACAATTGCAAGTTCGTAAGCACAGGTGAACCAACATACTGGCCAACTGACCGGAAGAAAAAGCCAGACTTACTTAACTTCTGTGTAACAAAAAACATCAGTCTTCATAAACTAAAAATAACTTCCTGTTTTGAACTTTCATCGGACCATTTGCCTGTAGTACTAGAGTATTCATGCAACATCACTCCTACCCCCGAAAAACCCAAACTCTATAACAACAAAACAAGAACATTTCAAGAATTTTTAGACCTAAATCTACAAACTAATATATCTCTCAAATCACACATTGACATTGAAAGATCAATCATTTATTTCAACGACATGATCAACGAAGCTACATATCAGACAACACCAAAAAATAATCCAATACCAAACGATAATACTACCCCAGACCACATTAAAGATAAAGAGGAAACTAAGGAAAATGTGTCAGATTACAAGAGCACTGGCAGACAAACAGAAACTAAACAGAGCAATAAAAAATTTAAAAAAAAAACTCTAAAGAGAAATCAGAACAACAATTTGACAAACTACTTAAAAAACCTGACTCCAAATTCTGAGAAAAATTACTCACTTTGGAAAACAAAAAAAAAAGGAAACACAAGATAATTCACTATCCACCTCTGAGGAAAACGGATAGAAACTGGGCCAGAGAACATCATGAGAAAGCAAATACTCTAGCGGAACACTTCTGGAAAACTTTCTCCAATGACAACGGCAATACTTACATTCCACAACTACAAACCCACTAACAACCCAAAAATCAAGAACGTAACATTAAGTGAAATAAAACGATGCATGAGATACAAAGTAGACAACAAAAAAGCCGCAAAATATGATCTTTTAACAGGAGAAATACTCAACCAAATACCTATAAAAGCATTCCAACTCCTTCGTGACATGTATAATGCAATGATTAAACTGAAGCACTTTTCAACAGTATGGAAAGTTGCGGAAATAATAGCAATACCAAAACCTGGGAAAGTTCCAACCATAACGTCATCATACAGATGATCAGCTTACTTCCTGTCCTTTCGAAAATCATTGAAAGACTACTGAGCTACCGTATGACACCCATATTGAACAGCCTAAATGCAATACATAACCACCAGTTCGAACACAACACTTGACAATCCAGCAAATTCAAAGAGTGACTAACAAAATTTCAACCGACTTGGAGGAAAACAGATTCTGCGTAGGAGTATTCCATGACGTCGCTAATCGTCTAGTACTCTATTTAGACAGCAAGCTAAATTGGAAGCACCACATACAACAGAAGCGGAACCATATGAAGAACAAATTCAGACAACTATACTGGCTGCTTAAACGAGACTCACCATTATCCGTAAACAACAAAATCCTATTATATAGAGCTATCATTAAACCAATCTTGACTTATGGAGCTCAAATCTGGGGCACAGCAAAGAAATCGAACACAAATATAATCCAACGCTGAATGGTACATAACAAAAAACGACATTCACGAAGATCTTCAAATCCTCACAGTAGCGCAAGGAGTATCCAGACGAGTAAAAGGCGCATAGCAAGACTAATATCACACTCAAACAGCGAAGTAAACGCCCTCCCAGCACAAGAAATGGTAAATAGAAGACGGCTGAGAAGAACCAGACCTATTGATTTGACCAAGTAAAAAATAAAAATTGTATTTATGTATATCTTATGAATTATATCCTGCATGTATTATATTTATGTAATATTACTAAACTTGGTAGTTAATCGAATGATATTTTTGGCACTGGTCACAAATCAAATATATGTAGGAACGAACATGTTGCGCCGCACTGTATTTTCACCACACCAGATCCACCCCAAACGATCTTCCTTAGGTATAAGTTAGTCGTAAGAGATCCGTGAAGTAAACTAGACGTAGATTTATTTTATACCTAATCAATGTTCCTTTTTTTCAATAAATATTGTAATATAATAATTTAATAAACCTTGTAAACAAATAAAGTGTGTGTTTCATTTCGAGCCTACATATATGTACCATATATCCCTGACTATCTCATTAAAATATATGTACTTAGTGCCGCTTAAGACAGATGTATAGTATAAATACTTGGGAAATAAAAAAAAAAAAAAAACTCTATTTCAGCACCGTTAAGTTTAATTTCTGGATAGTTTGAAGAATCTACAGGTTTCTTAGAAATAATAATATATTTCGACTTACTTAGGTTCAAAAAGACACCTTTTGATTCAGAGAAAGAAACGATTTTCTCTAAGTCACAGACGCAATCTTCGATTAGTCCAAGAGGGCAACTTTTGTACAATTGGACGTCATCTACATACATTTGAATAGAGCATTCAGCTACGGATTGCGGAAGTTCATTTATGTACAGGGAAAATAAAAAAGGACCAAGAATTGAACCTTGTGGAACGCATCTTAAGGTAGGAATTATCTAAGATCATGATAATTCGTGGAAATATGGTAACAAATTAATTGTTTTAGTTGACAAATATAAATATTTCGGAGTTTTAATAAAAAACGATGGAAACTGGAGTCTACATTTGCAGAGAAAGCTTGAAGAATCGAAGCTTTCTATTTTGAAACTATGGCGTAAGATTTTCTTTAATCTTAAAGTACTATGTACATGAAGCAAATTTTAACGTTTTTGAAGCAACTGCAAAAAATTACATATTTTATGGGACTCAAGTTTGAGTCCATACCAAGCGTCATGATATAAAAAAAACTCCTAACTAACTACTTAAAACGAACTTTTAGAACGCCATCAAATACACCAAATTATATGATTTTCCTAGAAACCGGACTGTCTCTTCTTCAGATAGATATGTACTTTTAAACTGCATATAAATTATATCATTAAAACTTAATTTACATATGCACCCGGATAGAACACCACATAAAATCACTAAACTAGTACTAAAGGAATGTAACATTTGGTTTATGAAATGAAATGTAATCAATTTCAACCCGGACAAACAATCGATAATTAGGTGAAATTAACTATTTCCACAAGAACAATAGCACCGAAATGATATCTTATATTTGTAAGGCTCTTGAAGAACTACCGGAATTAAACTACATGTCACACAAAAATGATCTTCCCATCTTAACCTCCCACCAGCAACTTAAATGGCTTTCACAAATGGACGAATCTTTACAATTTCATCAAAGACAGCATGAAATATCATCAAATGATTATAAGTGAACAGTTTTAGTTAGTTGTTAGATTATATTTAATTAATTTAAGTTAACTTATTTATGTAACCTTCTTTTACGTTAATCTGGCAGACGGCCTAAGGCAATTGTCAATTTATGGGCTTTGTAAAACATTGTAAATCTAAATGAAATTTATAAAATAAAGTATTTTAAATCTAAATCTAAAAAATCTATTGGTTATGTAATGTATGCAATATTTTTAGATTTGTTTTGTAGACCTCCATAAAATAAAGAAAATAAAGAATTATTGTAAGAATCTCGATATTTTGCTTAGTTTTCAAGATATCGAGAGTCAAAAATTTAATTTCTTCCATAAAAGTTCTACTGCTAATACTACTTTCTATTATGTTTACTTGGAGTGACTGAGTGATGGGATGACGGACAGCGGACGATTGCTCGAAAAGGACATACTGGAGTTCTGAATCCGAGAATGTAAGCGAAGCGAGCCTACTCAGCCCAATTTGGCATAGGAATAACTGTCCCTCGATATCTTGAAAGCTTAGCAAGACATTGAAATTTTCTAATTTGTATTTTTTATTTATTTTTTTACAAAAATCCGTTGTTAAATTTTGGCGCCACAGAAATCGTACTCATGCCAAAAAATCGAATTGAGAAATACATATGAGTAGGAAGGTAAGTTGTGGTGGTTTTACTTAAAAAGAAGAACCCAATTAGCACTATGTGTCGTCATGTAACCAGGATGCGAGGATGTGATGGTGGGGTGCCTCTAGATCCATCCTGTGGAGTTTAAGAAGATTATTAATTCTTTAATGTTTTTCTCTGAAACTTTCTCAAGGGAATTAAAAAAGGGTTTTCCTAAAGCTCCTTGTCTGGCTCTAGCTAGTGCCGGACAGGCGCATATGTAGTGGATAAGAGTTTCTTTTCAGTTGCGACATTACAACTGCGACAGTGTATGTTGTGTGGGATGCCTAGTTTGACTGCATGTTCTCCTATAAGCCAGCGACCCGTGGTGATCGCTGTTATTCTCGCGATGTCTTTACGCGTTCTCTTTAGAAAGTCGGTTGCTTTTGTTTTGTTGTGGTTTGGCTACATCTTCCTAGATATGACACAGTCTGTTAGCCTAGTCCACCTGAGGTTTGCTTTTGTAAGGAATTTTGAGGAGATTTCTGCCTTGACTGCTCCAAGCGGAATCCCAACTGATTCCGCAAATGAGAAGTGGAGCTGAGCCTTGCCTAGCCAGTTCATCATCATGGAGCCCACGTCAGGGTTACCTTGAATTGGACATCTGGCGAGGACAGATAATTTCGACATTCTAGCACGATAGCACGATAGGATGGCAGCTTGGCTGTCAATGAACATGGCGACCTTTAGCCTTGGCGTTATGTTTTTGTGTAATTTGATCAGGCGACAGGCTTTCCAGACAGCAAGTAATTCTGTCTAAAACACACAAGCAAAGTCAGGAACTCTACATGATTTTGAGATGTTTAAGTATTCCGAAAACACACCCGTACCGAGTCCACAGACCACAGTTGAGTTTAGGATCTAGGATTACTACTAAATACCTAGCCCTGGACGATAAGGAGCGCGGTTGGCCATTTAGCGTGCGAAGTCGTGTATTTTGGTTTTGGTGGTGAAGAGCATCAGTTCAGTTTTGCTCGAGTTGACACCATGGCCACACTTTCCGACCAAATCCTTATCTTACTCAGAGCATTTGTCGTGATTTCACTTAACACGGAGTGGAACTTTCCTGACACTAATATCACCATGTCGTCCGCTTACCCGACTACCTTGATTTTTTCTCTGTCTTAAGTTAAAAGGATTTTATTCATGACTATAAGCCATAGTAGAGGTGACACAATACCGCCTTGGGGTGTTCCTCTACTGGCAAATTTGCTTATGTTGGTATTGCCTAGTGTTGACTGAATAATTTTAGTGCTAAGCATATAAACAATTTATTGACTAGATAGCTTTCTATCCGCAGCTCCCAGGGACCATTCTATGGTTTCAGTGTGTACGTTATTGAAAGCTCGTTCCATGTCTTGGAAGGTAGCTAGAGTGTATTCTTTGTATTGTGTAGTTGATCTACTGTCTCTGTTGATCTACTTTTGAAATATGAGTGCTGTGCTTTGGAGAGGAATGGTTTTTTCTACTTTGCTTCGTAAATGGTTGTCAAAAAGTCGCTCGAGGGTCTTCAGTACAAAGAAAGTTAGACTAATTGGCCAGAAATCTTTGTTGTTTTCATGACCGCGGCTGCCTGCCTTTGGAATGGAAACCACTCTTACTCGTCTCCATGATTGGTGTATGTGGTTATTCAGTACACAAAATACAAATACAAATATTTGGCGCAACAGCTCTTTAAAGTGCCAGGGCCTAGCTTCTCGCAACCACTCATGTTGTGTGCGTTATATTTTTCACACGAATGGAAGGGACCTACAGTTTAGTGCCGAATCCGAACGGCGATTTGAGAAGCTTTTTCATGACAACAATACTCTCGGATGTTTGTCAGACGCTCGCGAGAGGTCGGACCGTGAAAAAACTTTTTGGTGTTTTCTGTGATTCGAACTTGGAACCTCATGCGTAGTGATCCGACACACTAACCACTTACGCCACGGCGCCCACATTCAGTACACAGCTCCTGAGAAAAGATGTGAGCTAGGTGTTGCGAAATACATATATTTTTTTTATAATTTAGTTTTGAGAAATCACAAATTGAATCAAAATCTTTGAGGAGTGATATTTTATATCACTATCACATACATTTTAACCAAAATAAAATGTATTTTATAAAAAAAACTAGTTTCAGCCAATTTGATAAAAGCTTTCGATTACATACATTGTTCTATTTTTCCAAAGTTTTGCCAGAATTCCCAGTATTTAATACGCAGGTCAATGAAACAATTCGAACCAAATCCGTAGGAGTATTACTCTTGCAATGAATACGAGTATGTTTCTCCAGCTCCATACAAAATATTCAACACGGGGAAGAACTTAACGAAGAAAAAGTTTAAGCTTTCGAAACAAAATTCATCGAATGAAAACAGCGGAGCTCAAAATTCAATAACAGTAAGAAATGAAGGCTATTGGTATTGGGACGCGTTTTCTTTTTACACATCGAATATTAGAAACGGATAAAATAAATATCATAAGAATTCCGATAACCAAAATTTGATTCGAAAACGAAAAACAAGGCAAAGCATTTGAGTTCGGCAAAAAAGTTTTGTTGAAAACACAGATTTTTCGGGCTTAATAAGTTTATGCGTGAAAAAAATAGAGTGTTACTTGTGAATATTTCAAGTGAAGAACGTCGATATACATATTTGTTTATCTGGTCGTTAAATATATACATATACTGCATATATGGTAAAATTCAATAAGACCATCGTGTTGTGGTTTTGATTATTGTATGTTTAAAATAACAGTGATACAAATTGAATGGAGGAAATATAAGTATAAAGTGTTCGGAAAATGTTTGAGTACGAGGAGTTAAATGCATCCACCGATTAATCAAAATGTGTAACAATTTTATTGTTGAAAAAATATTTGCTGAAACGTTACATTTTTTATTAATATCTTCGATGGGATATCCTTACAGCGGATATCAAACCAATGCAATGAATACAGCTAAAGATTTGTCAGCTTCATCATCATCTCCTTATACAACAATAGCATCTCTTAATCATATAAGTGACAGCACTAATTTGGATAAAAATCACCTAAATGGTAAACAAATGTCTTATTGTATGTATTTAAATAAAGTCAAGGAAACGTCAACTGTCGAATTAAGTTCATCAACCATTTTAAATATAAAATTTAAAACATACTCAGCATAGGTTTTCTGGTTGTGGGATTTGTTCATAGTTCTATTAGTTCGAATTCATTTTGTTATTTCTAACATACCATAGATTATCTACCATCAAATAAATGACATACGTACATATGTAGATAAATACATGAACGTAGTTCCATAAGTGGCTATAGTGCCACACGCGTGTTACCTCTTTAATATTTGACCTGTCGCTGCTTTTATCGCGTTTATTTTGAATTTTTGTATTAGGCACAATAAGAAATGGGGTCCTTACATAGAGTGTCCATCTTAATGTAAGAAGAAGAAATTAAATTTTTTTGAAAGCATTGAAAAAAGTAGGATGGACAAAAACCAATTGTCAAATGCGAGTAGGGCATTGCGCAATAGTGTTCCGGATCATAATTTTAATACTGATTATTTTTTCTACATTGGCATGGGAGGAGGGGATGTGGTAGTTTATGACCGTTCGCAAATTGTTAAGACGAAGTTTTAGAAATTTTAAGTCGTTTTTTATTCGTTAAATGCTAAAGAAAATTCAGATTAGTGGTTTGTAATTCACTTTGGAAATGATCGAAGTCGAATAAAATGGGCATATGTAGAATATAGGGAAACTTTTTAAAGAAATGCAATGCATCCGTCTAAAATGATTTCCTTCTCATCTCAAATACCATTGGACTGATTTAGATGAAAATTCAGTTTCAAGTTTAATGTAAGTGGGATGCATATTTGAAAAAATTGGCGTAAGATATGCCGAGGTATATATAGTCAACCACACTTTCCGTTTTGCAGAAACTGCATGTGGCAGAATATTTCCTATAGTTTTCCTGCAACCTACTCATAGCTTTATATATCTATTATCGGTTTTCTTTCTAGATTTTTTTTTATTCATAAATTCGGAAGAAGATGGGGATATAGAAACATATGGCTTTAATTTCTACCATGAAAGTTGTGTGCTATAGTTGCCTGCCTCGTAGGACGTTGTAAGGTCGAGATTTTAGGGATCACTCTGTTAAAATCCTCCGAACATCTCCATCGTAGTATAGAACAGGCATAAATCTGTCACCTGGCTTTGATGAGCCAACGATTGAAGGTTGGTCGTAAGTGCTAGATGTTCTATAAGGCTGTCAAGTAGATTAAGATAGTGTTTTGGGGGCTGAGCTCCAAACATGACAGCAGTATTTAAACCCCGGTCCTAGTGCTGTTGCCACTCATCTACTTATCTTTTTTCTCTGTGCGATAAACTCATGTGCACTAGATGACGATAGATGGGTTTAACGTCACTATCGTGCGTGTTGATTAAGCAGTATTACTACATTAGCTGTGATACCCAGCTTCGCTTAATAGAATAAAAACGCTGATTACAACCATGGATTTATACAATACGTAGGTTACTACTAATCAAAATAACGTCAATACCGCTTCATCGATTTTCATGAAATTAATTTTATGTTTTAAAGTAAATATCATCAAGAAACACACAAATGAACATAAGAAGCATAATACATTTTTATACGCCTGCAGAGCCGCGGGTACAGCTATTACTTACATAATATTTATATTAAAGTCATTAATAACAACTTCGGAAGTATATACATAATTAACAAAAAATAAGAATATTCATTCATATATGTACATATATGTACAAGTATATGCTTTCATTTCTTAAAGCGATATCTTGCTACTAAGGATTTTTTCTCGATTTCTAAGAAGTTTTATCAGAAAGCTTTTATATTACTTTAGGAAAAGGGAGTGGCGGTTTGTAACCAGTATTTACGAATTCTGATTAAGTTGTCTAATATAAGCTTAACAAATAGCATACATAAAAATAAGGACATTACAAAAGGTTGTGCGGCGACTACTACAGGTTTTAGGTTACTGACTCGTAAGCCGTTCCGCGACTTGAAGGCAGCTGGGAATGGGAATGGTGAAAGAAATATATTCTTACATACTTGTTCTATCACTAAGGCATACTTAGTATCGACGCAGGCAAGCGAGTCAATTTAACCGCATTTGGATTGCCGCGTTTATTTGTATTCCTAACTGTTGTCGTATAGCACGATCCAAATTGGATTGGATTAAGCGTATACTGGAGCTGATAGCAAACAAGTAACAATTGGGCAACAATTAAGTATACGGAATCATTGACGTGTGTGATGTGCGTTGGTCGCACAGAAAACGTCAATGAGGTTGCGATATTATGATGTTTGACAATTGACCAAAAAAGAAATCATCTAGGGACAGCTCACTGGTAGAGCAATCGTCGCTAAAATCATAACTATCGCAATCTTTTTTAGAAAAGTAAACATAAAAAAAAAATGGGTTGGAAAGAAAGTATTGAGTTTTTTTTATGAAGTTCAAATATTTTTTTTTTTGTTATTTTTAATAAAATTTAATTAAAGCAAACATTGCCCATTTTGATCGATGACATTTTCCATTGTTCGGCAAAACCATAATTGTATCCTCATAAGATTTCTAAGAATTATTGTTGAAAAACTCTGACAAGTGAGTTTCTTATGGAATTCACCTTTACACCAGTAAGATAATTCTGCGTGGATCGAAACAAATAGTAATCTGACGGTGGAAGGTCTGGAATTTACGGTGGATGCATCAAAACTTCCCAGCCAAACTCTCTCAGGTTTTGGCGGGTCAACAAAAAAGTATGTGGTCTGGCATTGTCGTGCTGGAATACAACGCCCTTTCTGTTGATGAACTCCGGCCGCTTTTCCTGAACTGCTTCATTTAATCTTATTAGCTGCTGACAGTAGACTTCAGAATTAATCGTTTGGCCAAGCGGCAGCAGTTCATAATACATTCGTCCCTTCCAATCCCACCAAATACTCAGCATTACCTCCCTTGGTGTCAGTCCCGTCTTTGCAACAGTTTGGGGAACCTCACCCTTCTCCATCACGATATTTTTCACACCACATTATCTTATGTGATCCAGTTTTCATCGCCTTTTTTTTTTGTTTCTTAAATAGCGGGAATACGTTTCGATTCATGAGCGTTTCATAAATTGAAATTGTGTCCAGCAAATTTTTTTCTGTCAGATTGTATGGTACCCAAACGTCGAGCTTCCTTGTGTAGGTAGCCTTCTTCAACTGATTTAAAACTGTTATGTGGCTGATGTTTAGTTCCGAAGCTGTAATGACTGCTTGTGTACGAATACAGGTCATCCTCCACTTTTTTTTTTTTTAGTTTTACCAACTTTTTCACTCATTTTTTTTTTTTTTTTTTCCGAGGGTAGGTGAAAATCTTCAACAAGACACTATGAGGATCGACAGCGCGTGCTCATAGCAGTGTGGGATTCTTACCCACTAAAAAACCTCCCTTCAAAACAGACTTGTTTTTATTTTTACTACAACTAAGTATTCGACTTATCAAGTAGTTTTCGTTTCACGAAATAATGACGTTTTGCAGGTAGCTTCCCATTAGAAGTTCCTGCTAGCTCCGCAGTTTAGACGCGGCTACTTAACGCGCTAAGTCCAAAGGTTTGATTCTTTGTAGACGGCGTACTAAATTTCTTTCATCCAAAACTTGGAGGATTGTAATATTAACGTGACTTTCTAGTCGACTTTTATGCTTTCTCGCGTAGTTTTTGATTTCGTCTTCGATTGTTTTAATGCCAAGATCTCTGTGGATATCGCTATTTCGGATATACCATGGCGCATTAACAATACCCCTTAGCACTTTGTTCTCAAAAGTTTGTAAAATTTGGATGTTACTTATTTTGGTACAACCCCAGAGTTGTATACCATATGTCCATACAGGCTTTAGCACCTGCTTATATAAAAGCAGTTTGTTATGTATATTAAGCTTGGAATATTTTCCAAGTAACCAATACATTTCTCTATATTTATTATCTAATTCTTTGCGTTTTTTCTTTACGTGCGTTTTCCATTTCAGCTTTGTATCAAGTGTCATTCCAAGATACTTAGCCTCGTTTGCAAACGGGATTTGAACCGAGTTTGAAAAGATCGACAAATTATTTATTTTCTTATAAGTAAAATTTACATGAACAGATTTGGTCTCGTTGAGTGCGATTCGCCAAATCTTTGTCCATTCATTTACTCTATCCAAAGCTTCTTGCAGTTTTTCTGTAGTATCTTCGACCGTTGTACCTACTGTCAAGATAGCAGTGTCGTCGGCAAATGTAGCTAGCTCAGTGCCTTCTACTTGCGGTATATCACGAGTGTATAATAGATATAAGACTGGACCAAGAACGCTTCCTTGCGGCACCCCAGCCATTATTTCCTTAAAATCCGAATATTCGTTTCCACATTTGACGCGGAATAGCCTATTCGTAAGGTAGTTCTTCAAAATATTGTATAGGTGCTCTGGCAGAACTTGTCGTAATTTAAACTTTAAGCCTTCATGCCAGACCTTGTCAAAGGCTTGAGAGACGTCAAGGAATACGCTTGAACAAATCCTTTTTTCTTCAAGAGATTTTTCGATTACATGAGTTATTCTATGCACTTGTTCAACTGTAG
The DNA here is from genome assembly GCA_945910035.1 of Brachypalpus laphriformis. NCBI lineage: Eukaryota > Metazoa > Arthropoda > Insecta > Diptera > Syrphidae > Brachypalpus > Brachypalpus laphriformis. Next base: position 110,595,412 of record OX246756.1, read on the forward strand.
AATGCTTACTTCTGAATCCGAATTAATGATCCGGAATGAGATGCCTCTCTTCTATAACCGGCTGTATTCGCCTAATCAAAATTCTCTCGAACACTTTGGATATGATTGAAAGAAGCGAAATCGGTCTATAAGACGTTTTTTCATTCGGTGGTTTTCCGGGCTTAAGGACCATTATGACTTCGGCCACTTTCCATTGACTGGGAACATATTCTAGTCTAAGCGCGGCGTTTATAATGAACAGAAGCTTCATTAGACCCTTTCTCGGAAGTGCTTTAAGAACCTCTCCCGTGATTAGGTCGTATCCAGGAGCATTCTTAGGTTTAAGTTTCTTTATTTCTTCCTTAAGTTCGGTTAGTGTTGCATTTCTTATTATACGATTGTCAATATACGACGTATTTATATTTTGAATAAGAGCCTGTCCATCAAGCGGTTTAAAAGTTTCTTCCAGGTGGGTGGCAAAAACTTGCGCTTTCTCTTTATCATGCCTGGCCCATTCGTCTTGATTTTTCCTAATTGGGGCGGCTTGAATTTGAGGTTTTTAATACCTTTTATAGCTTTCCAAAGCGAATAATTAGAATCTTTTTCCGCCGTTAAGCTTTCTAGGTGAGTTTGCATTTCATTATTCTTAAGGTCTTTAATAGATCTTTTTAATAAGTTACACAAACGGTTAAGATGTGCTTTATGTTGCGGAGCCCGAGTTTGTTGCCATTTTTTGCGCGCTTTCCTCTTCTCCTTAATCATCTCTTTTATTTCCTGCGGATAATTTTGAATATAGCTGGCCGGCGTTTTGTTAGGTTTCGGAGTATTCTTCCACGCGGCATTCTGTAGGATTTCGACGAAGCGATCTACTTCAACTTCAAGTTCATAGGGTGTTTTAAGTGATACCCTCAGCTCAGTATTTGATTCAATATCTTTTTTGAAGCCATCCCAATTCGTTTTCGCGCTGGTTAATCTGGCCGGACCTACTTTTTTAATCAGAGCATCGCTTATCGTTATAATGATTGAAGAATGATCAGAGGAGAGATCAAAGCTTTCTTCAACTTTTATACAGTTGCCAGATATACCTTTAACAATAAAGAAATCGATCAGATCTGGTATCTTATTTCTATCAGTCGGCCAATATGTTGGTTTACCCGTCGAATGAAAATCACAACTATATTGCATACCCGCATTATAAAGCTTTCTACCTTTCTGAGAGGCGTACCTTGAACCCCAGAAGGGGTGTTTTGCGTTGAAATCGTCACCAATAATAAAATTTGGTTTAAGGAAGTTGAATATGTTTGTGAAATCACTTTCTTCAAGTTTACATCGCAGCGGACAATATATAGACGAAATGTTGAAAGCAAAATGTCTATTTCTAACGCGTACCGTGCTTACTTGCATTGCTTCTAATTTAATCTTTATTTCTGCTGAGTGTTCGATAGATTCTTTTATAAGCAAAGATGATCCGCCTCTGGCTCTTTCCGATGGGTGGAAGGCGTGATACACGCTATATCTCCTTATCTTAATATTCGATTGCTTTGTCAGATGAGTTTCACAGACTAAGCATATATCAATATCTTTTTCTCGTATAAATATTTCTAACTCGTCGAGTCTTTGTATGAGCCCGTTAGCGTTCCAAGTAAGAATTTTAATCGTTTCTTTCATATTCTGGTTGAAGTGCGCGTGTTATGAATGTTGTTTTCTAGTGCAACAGTCTCTCGAAAATTAGTTTATTTGTTTTGCATTGCTCTTCAAGTTTCGCAAGTATTAGGGAAAAAACATTGGATACATGATCTTCTGAACTACCTCTATCACCATTTTTCAATGTCGCAACTTGAGAAGGAGTCTTTACATTAAAGTTTGGACGGTTTCTTGCTTTGATCTCCCGTGAGTTGTCGGTCGTGTACGTACCCTTAACTGTCTTTGCCGCTTGAGCATAAGACTGCACGCCAATATTCGGAGATTTTGCTTCTGTCACCTTATCTCTATTACTTTCGGATTTTTTATCATTCACCGATCTTAAGTTAATATTGACGGACTTTCTACCTTTCGCAGCTTTTTTCGTAGCTATTTTGGGTCTGTTCTTGATTGGTTTCATATTCGGACGCATCGAATTTTTTAGGGTATCGCGGCGTTTTTGAAGCTCTTTCGCCACTTCGCAACCTCGATAGTTCGCAGGATGTTTTATACAAGTGGCTGGGGTTTGCTTGTTTAGGTGACACTCTTCCGAGAGATGCTTACCCGCGCATTTGACGCATCGCGGCTCTTTCTGGCAGTAAGTCTGCGTATGATTGAAGCCTTGACAGCGCTTACACTGCGGGATCGATCTGGAGGTCTTACGCATGGGTTCGATTTTGACCACGATGTTTAGAATAGTCTTGATACGATATATAATATCTTTATTTTCGTCTATATCAAAACTAAGCATGAATAGTGGAAGTCCGCGCTTTACCAATTTTTCATGATCTCCCTCCGACTGTTGCTTCTCCTTCTTGATAATATTGACGGCATCAAGAATTTTAAAGCCTTTGCCTTGAAGGTCGTGCATTACATCTTCTTTAGTGCACGAGGGGTGGAGTCCCCTAGCTACAACACGCAGTGGTCTTTCTAACTTATTTTCATAAGTATACCACTGAATCTTTTCGGCATTCAATTTTTAAGATACTGATCGGTAACCGTCGGCATCATCGACATTGATTTTCCACATATTGTTTCGCAGAGATGTCACCTTAAACTTCGATGCCAGAGTTCCTTTAAGGAGGCAATGCAACTTATTATAGTCCGTAATTCCGACGACGTTTATCGGTGGCGGAGGACGTAATTTTGATTGTCGTTGCTTTTCTTGCATCTCCTTGCGCTTTTCATCTTTTTGTGGCTCGACTTCCGGTGAGGAAAGAGCTTTCCGTTTTTTGCTGGGTCGTTTCTTTTCGACCCAATTCGTTTCACGTGTTAGCTCTTCTTCATCCGTCTGGTATTCGTGACTAGTTGAGCGATGTGGGCTAACTGTATTTTCTTTTTGTAGGTACGTGTTTTTTAAGGCATTATTTGCTTGCCTGAGTAAATCTACCTCTTTCTTAAGCTCACGATAGAGCAGCTCCATTTCGCTAAGCTTGGTACGGAGTACGTCGTTTTCCTCCTCAATGCTTTTAGATTTCGCTGAGTCCCGTTTTTCACGCGTTTGCGCTTCCGGCGGACTTCTTTTTCCGGAGACCTTCGATCTTGTTGGTGGAGATCGAGATACCCTTGTACTTTTTGAGAAGGGATTTATAAGGTGCAATAAGTGACTCTCCCCAGAATCCGTAGAGCCGACCTCCGAAGAGGATGGATTTTCCAGTTTACCAGGACTGCCACCTGGGGTATTAAAATCTTTTGTTTTGTTCATTGCATGTTTTTTGTATACGCCATACTCGGTATACGGAGGGTGGATTTTAGTCGCCTCTTACGACAGGCATGCCTACCTCGGGTATATTCTAACCCCTACCCGAAGGGGGCTAACTTTTCTTTTCACTCATTGGTCGACCAGAGTGGGGTGTATCTTTGACATCAAAATTGCGGGAACGAAAACGAGCGTACCGTCTTTTAGCTGTTGCTTTTGATAAAGTACCTTCATCATAACAGCCTTCGTAGCATTTTCGCCTTTTTCGAAGTGAAATAACAAAATCTATCGAATTTTTTCAGAAATTTCACTCATATTAACAATGTAAAAACAACTTATTGAATGATCAAAGTTTGCTAGAAATGCCACCTTTCAAACGCTGGTAATAATTGCCAAATTGGATTAATATCATCAAAGATTTTTCACTTTAATGCTATCTAGAAACAAAAAGACTCAATACTTTCTTTCCAACTCAATATTATGTTGGTATCCTTGAAATTTTTTAATACAGACCAAAAGACTTATAATTAGGATATTTATTTTTGGTTGTTCTATCTGTACTTCCTGTGAGTGATTGTACACTGTACATGTACAGCCTGCATCATGTCACCTCCGCACTTCGACATCAGCGTTCTATTCGGCAATAGGCAGTGGTATGAGCAAATTGGTTGCAATTCTCCCCCAATTTTCTCCCAATAACCCACGTGCCAACCACTGCATTGTATTCTTCCTTTAGAGAGAATCCATTATCTTCTTCTTCGTGACAACTAAAGTTGTTGCGTTGGCTCCGGCTTTACTATCAGCTTTAATGGTACAGTATATAGATAGAACATCGACGGAGAAATGTCAATATGATGCATACATACATACATATGTATATTGGTTGATAATCTCGGAGCGATATATCGTTACTAGATTCAGGCCAAATTGTATCGATTTACTGATAACCGAATTTTCAAAGCATTTACCACAAATTTAAAGAAATTACCCATCATAGAATAAATTACTTAGAATTTTACGTAATTTGTTTCATTTACTGCACGTTGTGAACAACTGTGCTTTTGCCAGGAAGAGATCATTTCTCGATGTTTTTATAGCTCTTATAAAGGGCATGCAAGCATATACAATACATCTTTGGTTTTCTTCTTCCTGCTGGCTTAGAAGAATCCTGAGTACAAACTTTGATTTGCTTCCAATTTCTGAATTTAGAATTTTCCCTTAAGCAAAAAACTATTAGGTATTTAATATTGGAGTCAGAATTGTAAAGTAGTTTCAAGTTGCACCAAGAGCAATGGTTTACCAATAGTATACCCACATAACTTATGCTTTAAAGCTTTCGAGCCTGGAATTACTTAAAGCTAGACTTAAGACTAATAACAGGAGAGAACAGCTAAACCAAGGGTCCACCATTTTATAAAAAACTTAAATAAAAAACAAAAACTAAACTTAAATGTATTAGAAGAGTCAGAATGATGCTAAGGAGAAGAGGGAGAGACTAAGTATAGAAGATGGAGGTGATATCAGGAGGATGAGTTGTAGTGGTAAAAGGTATTTCTAATCGTAGTTCTGCTACAGTGAAAATCGAAAGTTATTTGCAAGTGGTTGGCAATGCGGAGAATTCTGGATATTGACTCATGGTGTTCATTATTTGTGCGGAGAGAATTAAGGCGGAAGAGGGGTGCAGACTTAAGATTGCGTGGGTTGGTGTTAAAGGAGATCATTTGGAGCAACGCGAGCCAATCAATATTACCAGCTATTAGTTGATGAATAAACAATGCGTCAGCAGCTGTACGACTTTTATCAAGAGACTGTAAGTCGATTAGTTTAAGCCGATCCGCATAAGGTTGTAAACTGTATCATCTCAAGGCAAAGCGAATCAACCTGCGGTGGACAGCTTCAATACGCTATATATGGATTTAATAGCAAGGTGAACATATATGTACATGGCTAGCATACTCAGGGAGAGGTGTAAAGGGATTTTGTTACATATGGGTTCGAGAATTACTTAGGTCAAAGTTTAATGAAACCTGCTGATGATGTTATCGATATGGGAACGTAAATTAAGCTCCGTTGCATAGATAACACCCAGATCACGCAGAAAAGAGACTGTGGGAATAAGCTCACATAAACTAAAAGCTCTGATAGATAGATTAGAGAATCTCTTCCTCGTGAAAAGCAGAAAATAAAACATCTTTTGTACATATCCTAAAGAAAGCATTTAGTACTTACTGTGCTCGAGATACAAACCATGCAGAGGATGTAATGAAGTTTGCGTTTGTCGTTTATCGGTCTGTTGGACAACTCTTGTAAATCCTTAAAGAAGTATTGTCCAAGGAACTTATTTCTTGAATGATAGAGGCATGGGCAGTAGCAAAGAGAGTGGGTGGTGTCTTCCTGAACCTCCTCGTCATCGCAGCCTCTACAAAGGTCTTAGTTCGTCACACGTAGTTTTTTCTTGTGGTATCGCATAGTGTTATGCCCCGTAATGACTCCTACTAGAGTAGAGAGGGACTTTCTATCCCTCTGCATGAGTCTATTGGTTCTTGTTCTGTCGAATGCAGGCCATAGCTTCCTGGTGGTGACACAAGTATCTAAAGAGATCCACCTGTTGTTTGCCTCCGTTAGGGCTTTGCTCCCTGCTTCGAGTTTGAGTGTGCAAGGCGGGATGGACGCTGAGGTGTCGGATTGGTCCGAGTTTAGTGCTGAACCTCCTCTAGCCAGTTCGTCGGCTTTCTCATTCCCTGGTATGTGTTCATGACCAGGGACCCAGCAGAGCTTTACGTCGTGCTGTGTTTCAAGAACCTTTAGCTCGTCTCTACTACACTTCACAAGCTTCGATTTTATTTCTATAGCTTTTATCGCTGCCTGACTGTCGATGAAAAAGGTGATATCCTCCCGTGGTATTGCCCTCATCGCAGTCTCACGGGCTGCTATTGTCACTGCTAGGACCTCTGCCTGGAAAACGCTTTAGTAGTTCAGAAGCCGAGCTGTTATGGAGATACCAAGCAATTCAGAGAAGATGCCTGCACTTACATCTATTTCCATTTTGGACCCATCGGTGTACGCAGCTATGGATAGATATCTCTGCAGGATCGTGGTATGGTTGTTCTCCAGCTATCTATTTGGCTTAATTTTACGGCACTAAAAGCCGCCGATGCTTGTATAAAGATGTCTAGCGAAAGCAGATTGAAAATAGCCTCGGGTCCTGCTGTAGGTATCGGTCTCATTGCACTGGTTGTGGCGATGCACGCTAGTCTTTATACTTTTGTGATAGCAGTTAGGCTGCTTGCCACCATACAAGGCTACCATAAGTTAGTATTGGCCTTACTATAGTTGTATACATCCATAGGATGGCTTTGGGGTTCGGCTCCCAAGTTTTCCCGAATATTCTGTTGCACGAGTAAAAAGCTATCGTTGCTTTTTGACTCTATCGTTAATGTTGTCACCTAATAAGTTTACCTCCACCCAACCCCATTCCTAACTCAGAACCAAACTGGAGATTTTAAACAGGAATTTTTTTAATTCCTCCACTTTTGTTCCAAGTAAGAAGAAATGTACTCTCTACTCAATTACTCCTCTCAAATGCTAATCCTAAGCCACTAAATCGTAAAAAAGAAACCAAGTGTCTTTTAATCTTAATCCCATTTTTTCTCCCTTACCAACATCTATCCTATATATTAAAAGACCAACACGAATGTATTATTCCGTTTTATGGTGTTTCTACTGAAGCTATTTTCATAAGTTATATACGGTTGGAAGGTATTTCTGTGCCGAAGTGCACAATGTGTTTTGTTTTAAGGCTTTCATACACGGCCGCGATAGCGATAGCGATAGCGATAGCGATCTACATATCGCAACACGTGTATTCAAGTTTGTTCACTCACACCGAGTGCGATATACATCGGCGATTGTCTCGAGAGATTGCGATTGAACGTGGCTATCGCTGCATGTTACATTCTATCGCTCTATCGCGCACTGGTGGATGTGGAAAAGTTGATTTCTTCGTTTCTTCTTTCGTTTGCATAAATAAAACTGAGCAAAAATTGAAAAGAAGACTTCTATCGCTATAGCGCTGGTTGTTTTGTTTATCGCTATGGCGATAGTTATCGTTATCGCTATCGCTATCGCGGCGGTGTGTGAAAGCCTTTAAGGTTAAGTTAATAAGAAAACTGCAATCGCCATATGAAAATATGTAAGTCAACACATACGCATTTATGCATGCTATAAATACACAAATCAAACGTACAGTGTATGGTCACCACTCTCTACACATACTTTTTTCGTCCGTTGATTCGTTGGCGGTTTTACGCATTTACGCATTGAAGTTCACACATTGACATATTGTTGAAGTTCATGCATTCACAAATTGAGGGTAAGCACATTCATTGGTGGAATCATTGACGGAATGTTGAAAAACTGTCATCGCTGTTGACGTAGGTACGGTGCGCGAAAAAAATATAGCACAGCATGAAAACGGATTGGGCTATATTTCATTCGTGCACTGTATGCGTACATATATGTATATCAATGAAGGTATGTGCGACGGATTTTATGGGCAAGAGATCGATCAGAGATGCCACTTATGTATCTTCAAATCTACTACTTAAAACCCAGATATCGCGAATCGTACGTGTGTATATTTTTATAATGCAAATATTTAGAATTACTGCGATTGAATTAAAAAATAATGTATTTTCATTGACCATATAAAATAATTGATTAAATAGACTGCAGTCGGCGTTCGTCCGCTTGGCCGACTAGTTAATAGCACCACCTCCACCGGTAATTACCCAAATTTCATGCACTCTCACATTCTGAATCCTGGCACCTCACAACATCCACAGCTTCGCTTAACGCCCACTATTACAATACGTTCTTACGTCTTTAACCAGGCAGTTGTCCCTCCCACTCCCACTGTCCCTCCTACCCCTCGCTTACCACCCTCCGAAACCTCTCATTTAAATAAATACGATGCACTTGCCTCAGTATATAAGTCCCCAGTAAATTTGAAAATCTATTTCGCTCATTAACTTAACCCCTATTGTATCATCTGACCCTTCCTTAGTTCTATCCCCAAGTTCTTGTCTCAATGTTACCAAAATGTTAGAGGACTTCGTATCAAAACCTGAGCTGTCTATTTGAACTCCCAGGCATTGGCTTTCGACATCTTTGCTCGAACTGTCCCTCTATTTGTTAACCTGCGAATTATTCGTCTCCGACCTCAACGTTGTTTAGGTCGACGATCGCGATGATGATAACGTGTCCTCCGGTCGTGTATGAATACTTGGTATTCATAGTCGTTACGATGCAACCCTTATCAAAATTTCTAACTCCACCTTTTTTTAGTTTTTATGTGTTTAAATACCCATCTCTAGTCGCAATCTTTACGTTGTTTGCGGCTACATTCGCCCTACTCAACCTGCTCGAGTATATCAATTAGCCTTTGATGCGGTTGACTCCCTATTTGATGTCGCTGATGCCAATGATGACTTCCCCAATTGTAATGGACTCCATTACAGGACGAATGTTAATTTTTTCCAACTTCTTACCGATCGCTTTTTTTACTCTGGTCTTTTTCAAACCAGTAGCAACTGAAATAATCTAAGAAGGCAATTAGACCTTGTTTTCTCATCTGACGCCCACAATTCCTTTCTTACCGAGAGTAACCACCTCTTTTCCACTCTGTACCACTATCACCCTCCTTTATCTCTTACTTTTTCTTACAATCATGATATACTAACCATCGATAATGAAAAATCCTGCTTCTTCAATTTCCCTAAAGCTGATTTCGCAAAACATCCAAAGGCATACTCCCACTGACATTGCTCTTGAGTTCCTCTGTACTGAAATTTGTAACAACCTTATACTCGTATGCCTCGAAGAAACTGTACGGCAACACCTCCTTGGTACAACAAGGAATTACGAACTCTCCGTAAATTTAGAAACAAACTTTGGCTTATTTTTTCTCTGTCCATAGAAACGGTTGTAAAAAGAGATTTAAAATTACAAACCTATCTCAAAACTTTCGTGAATCGCTAAGATTTTTGAAAGCATTGTTGACAACTCAACGTAGTTCCATTGCAAGGCAATCTTCCTCCCAGTGCAACTCGGTTTCTTAAAAAGTGAGTGTACTACTACAACATGAAAATGAAGTTGATGTTATTACACAGTTTCGATAGAATCTAAAATAATTTATCTCAACCCTTAAGCCCTCGGATTTCCACCATCTTTCATTTTCAGGATTAGGTCATATATAGAGGAACGCCAGTACAGACTCCTCTTTTAATGTTCAGTGCCCAACCCCATTATTGCCACCTCCGGGGTTCCTCAAGGCAATCATCTTAAACTACTGACTTAACAATGAACGATGTTGGTCTCAAAAAGATTCTGATTTATCAATGTACGTGAACGATAAGAACATTTTAAATATATGTAGATTTTATTTAAATTTAATGGTACGGAATGATACATTAAGATTTACAAGAGCAAAATAATAACTTTACAGAACACTCCTACCGACGACCGCACTCCTCCAGATTCAACAAAAGAATATCCGCTCCAAACACCAGCCATTCCCAGGTCAGCCATCTCCGTTTCTCTATACCACCCTTTCCTCACGTTCAATGAGTTTAGCAGTCTATACCACATTATGGCTTTGATGACCCAAGTCATCAGATATCCCGCTCCACACACGCCAATGATAATCAGTGCAATACGTGTGGGTGTCATTGCCTTTACGATGATTTCTTCCCTATGCCCAGTGTGCTTGACTTTTATGCACAAACAACTGGGTCATATTCGATTGATCGCCCCGACTGGCGAAATGCAATACCACCGGATGTAGGCGGTGGATCACTTGCGCTGAGTGCAACTTTACTCTGAAGAATTTTTATGTGACGGTGGCGATGACCTGGGGATAGACTAAGTTACATTTAAAAGACATAAAAGTAATGCAAATAAATTTATCTTTGAAAAATGCGGTCAACACTCCTACACTTGGCCATCCTAGAAATCTTCGAGTCGAGAGAGACGTCATCACAATTGGTGTCATTCAAAACATCATCACCTTCTTCATCGTTTAGATTCGCCCAGAGCTTCATGTGATCGGCAGCATTGGATGTGATGTTGGGGCCCTCATGTTGTCCCACCTTCTTCACTTCATGCCGGTCGTGTCTTTTGACCTTCATTACTTCGGATGGCCCCAGCAATTTTGTATATATCTTGAGTCCAGCGCAGAATTGAGTACGTTGTATGGCGACCAGGTCGTGAATTTGGTATTGGTAAGCTGCTTTTCTTTTACGGTTGTACCCCTTACAGTTTTCCTGTTGTATTTTTAATAGCTCCTCCTTTGCCCTTTCCCGGAACTCGTCTCGGTGGTTAACAAAATCATCGATTATACTTTCCTGTATTAACTTCGTCAGCTCGATGTCTTCAGTTTTCCTCATGGCTACTCCGAACACCAATTAAAATGGACTCCTTTTGGTGGTGCGACATACTGTAGAGTTGCGTACTTCCTGTAGCTGCCCCACGAATTTATACCACTTGGTTGGGTCGTTTATAGTCAGTCATCTTCGTTAATACCTCGACTATAATCCTATTTATACGTTCGACCAGTCCATTTCCTCGTGGTATTCCAGTTGTGGTGAGGACATGTTGGATCTTATTCCGCTCACAGTACTACTTAAAGATGTTCGCTGTGAAGGCAGTGCCTCTGTCTGACACCATTCGGAAAGGGTTCCCGAAGATCTCTTGTTGCTTCTCTAAGTTCTTCGCCGCCTCCTCACTTTTGGTTGTTCTTACCAGATACACCCACACGAACTTTGTGAAGACATCTACAACAACGAATAAGTAGTTGTAGAACTTATTTGTTGATGGAAGGGGTCCCAGATGGTCTACATGGTAAGTAGACCTAACTATGCAAATATTGCATAGTTATGTATGAACTTGCGAAAACAAAAACCGCTCAACACAAGGAAACTTTGAACTTGTTTGACATTGGTGGGTCTTGAAAATCCTTTCACTGCCTGCAATTTTTTAACTGATGGTTTGATGCTTCCTTTTTCAACGATGTGCCCCAAGAACTCCACGGACCTACATACTTACAAAGACACATTTTTCCCATTTTATTATCAATCCATTTTCTTCCGCTACTCTTAAGACGACTGCCAGCTTCTCCCAATACTCCTTTTCATCTTCAGCCGCAATAATCAAATCATCCGCATATAAAAGCACATATCCTTGTCGTAATCTCGGAAAACTGTGTTAACGAAGCATTTGAATACGGAAGATGAGTTGCAGAGTCCGAAAGGAACCTTCCGAAATTCATACTGTCCTTCAGCAGTCACGAACGGTGTGTACTTCCTACTGTTTTCCGCTATATCTACATGAAAGAACCCATTGCGTAGATCTAGTGTTGTAAATACCTTTGCGTCATATAACTTTTTCAAAACTTCTTCCATGACTGGTAAGGGATATCGGTCTTTGATGATTTTATCGTTGAACTTACGAAAATCGAGACATAGCCGATTACTGCCATCCTTCTTTTTCACTAGTATGTCAAGGCTAGCGAGCTCCGACCGACTGTGCTGGATGATTCCGTCTTGGAGCCATTCCTCGATTTACGCGTTGACAGCTTCCTTCGCTGGAGGTGCCAACCTCGTTGCTTTCTGATGGACTGGGCTTTCATCCTGCAGTATAATGTCCATCTCGATGCATGATTTGACAATTCTTCTAGGTGAGTAAGTCGAAACCGTATTACAGATCATGTCTCTATAAATATCGTTACCTACCCAAAATTTGTTATTACCCTTGCCCTCCTCGTAGTCAATTACCTCAATGCTCATGATGTAATTGATGATCAAACGTTGTTGCCTGTTTCACTTCTTTTGGGTTCGTACTTTTCACATACTTAATGTTTCCCTGGCATATTTTCAAGTCTACGTTCTCTTCACAATAAAACTTCGTCTGGGATTCAGTGGTCAGGTACTATTTGGAAACGCACGAAGTATTTATTCGGCGCGATCTGTAATTCTAAAAGACACGAGCCAAGTGTTCTTTGCGGGACGTTACCATATCCTCTTAGCGTTATTCCTGGTTTATCTAGAATAGTTACCCCGACTTTCTTCCTAACCAATTCGTGGATTATCGACACATCGCTTCCATTGTCCACAAATGCGTAGTAAGATCTTTTCGCCATGTCCACCAAAATGTGATTGCCGTCCTTGTGTATGCGTCGGACTCTTTGTCTCCATCTTTTCAACTCGGGCAGTTAGCTGAAATATGACCAAACTGATTGCATCTGAAACATCGCGTACCTTTCTCCTTGTCTGTGCAATTTAGTGCTAAATGTGATAATGCGCCACAGTTGTGACATCGTTTAAGGGACTGATTGACCTGCTTTCCTGGACGTCCTGTGCTGCGTATTGGTTTTGCTCGTCTCCATTCTCGGCTTAGACATCTATCGTTGCATTTTCTTGCAGTTATCTAATTTACCCTTTAGTTGCTCTAGTGTCGTGGCTTCATCTATGTATATAAATAAAAATGAAATGCTGTTCGTTGGTCATCGCATCACTTGAAAACGGCTGGACC